>MJUU01005400.1:23096-43854 GCA_002080025.1 Modiolus philippinarum
GATATGATGGCCTCACGATCTGTATACTTTTTCGTGAAATTTCCATTTTTCTTGCAAGAGTTATGGGACTTTATTCGTCAATTTTAAGGCAATTTTTTACATGTCGCGCTCTAACTTGACAACCCTTTGGCCAATTCACTTCAAACTTTGTAGAGGTATTGGATATGATGGCCTCACGATCTGTAAATTTTTTCGTGAAATGTTCATTTTTCTTGCAAGAGTTATGGTACTTTATTTGTTAATTTTAAGGCAATTTTTTACACGTCACGCTCTAACTTGACAACCCTTTGGCCAATTTACTTCAAACTTTGTAGAGGTATTGGATGTAATGACCTCACGATCTGTATATTTTTTCGTGAAATTTCGATTTTTCTTGCAAGAGTTATGGGACTTTGTTTTCAATTTTAAGGCAATTTTTTACATGTTGTGCTCTAACTGATAAGTACTTTGATCAGCTCACTTTAAACTTTGCAGATTAATTTCTTAAAAAGAATCAAGCTTAATTAGGCAGTTACAGGTGCTTCTGAATTGAGATCCCCTTACCTAAATCACTTAAAGTTTTGAAGGGTGACGACAGGCGTATCATGCGACTTGGCGCAGCTGTTTATTGAGATATATAAGTGATTGAGAATTTGGCGGGAAACTGAACTCCTTGGATTTTTCATAGGATTAACAGTAGCAAGGTCTGACCGTGAATGAATGCATGATAAAGATGTATAAAATGAAATTATAGGTAAAAACAAGGGGTCCACGAGTAAAAAATTGTAATGCTTTTAAATGGATAAAACCAGAAAATTCCAAAAAATCTGACAGAAATACCAAAACATGAGAAGCAAACCTCCTCAAGTGAGCTTAATCATTCTTGTCACTGCCTCTGTTTTTCATTGTTTGAAAAGTTGTTTTAAATTCACGGGGTTTATACTTCAAGCACTTTATTATTATCAGAAGTGGAAAGCTCTTTATTGTAATAGCAGGTTTAAATATAGAATATAGGACTTTTTGTTTTTGATACAGACTTTATCACGGTAGGATATCAGGTGAGCCCGCTAGGGCGAACCTGATATGCTACCTGATAAAGTCCGTATCAAAAACAAAAAGTCCTATATTCTGTTTATCGGGAAATTCCAAATATTGCAATTTCGTTTTTAACTTTTGAAAAAAATAAAGGGAACTCTATCTTTGGAGAATAATTCATGCGTAAACTGTATTGTGCACAATTCTTGTTGACGTCAGGGTAGTATGACGTCACATCCTTCTGTACGTTAGGTTTGAACAAGACACGTCTTGTCATTTTAATTTCGTTGGAAATGGTGTAACAAATGATGGAAACTGCTATAAAACAACATAAAATCAATGCTGCATCCTAGTAAGTAATGATTGCTTCAATGGACATCACCCGAGAAGATTAATTTGTCAAAGACAGACCGTCATTTGAGCATGGCACCTTTCTTGTCACTGAACACACCCTGCGTAATTCAGTATTGTAGGGGTTTGTAGTAAGGGGGTAGGCGTCCTTTTGCCTTCATTTAAAATTTGCGACAGTTCATTAGAAGAAAGCAAACCATCATAGCGAATTGGATTCATGTCCTGATGTTTTTATCGCAGTATCAAGGTATGAATTTTTCATAAATACTATCAAAAGTTATAGGGAAACTTGTATTTCTGTTTCAATATACGAACAATTTCAAAACTGTTTACTGTTTGTTGTCGCAAATAATTCATTCATGACTTGACTTTCAATTCAGATTAATGCGCGTCGCTTCGGTTCGCGCATGTCATCTGATGTACTGACCCAATAAATTTTTGATATGGTCCAGTACGTTGATAATGACTTTATCGGTCAGTACACATCAAAGGCAAGAATTATAAATTACCGATAAAAGGGATTATAGAGTTCAGAGTTGATGTTGTTTCACTGTTTTTATGCAGAGAAGGGACAGTTGAACTACAGCTGATTTCAGTTTAAGAGGTTAAAGTTCAGACACTGAGCTTGTTAGACATGTCTTGCAGATATTGTATAATAATGGGAGTTTTGACACTATTAACTTATCAGACATGTCCCTGTCCTTGCAGTTTGAATTTTTTGCATGTTTTATTGACCTAACATGTAACATTTAATGTCTCTGAATCATTACATATGTACTTGTAATATTGTACGTTTTGTTTTGTATTAAACAATGTATATAAACAAGAAGTCGTTACTCTTGATTGACAAGTAGTGTAATAAAGGTGATTAACCTACCTAATTATTATAAACTATGTAAATTTGTCATATTTATTTGTGTGAGGTGTTTGTTACTAACTTCTCTTCAGTACACAAACCTGAATGTAATCTCACACAAAAATAATTTGCAAAAAATATAAAGATTTTTGTAAGGCCATAATAAAGTAATTCCTAGATTCTCATCCATTTTTTCTCTAAATTTGAAGTGGACGGGCGAATTACATTTTATATTTTTATCAAATTTTGTGAAAAATGCTGTCATTTTAAAAAGAAATTCACCCAAATTGGCCAAAAATCAATAAAATTTTTTGAGGCGGGTGAAAAAATTGGTGCAGGCGGGGATGAGAATCTAGGATATTTATTATTATGGTCTAAATAATTCACTTCATCTGTAGATTTATTGTGGAGTTAGTAATTTTTTTGCGACTGTAAAAGGATTTTAAGGTAGCAATTTGAAACTCGACCTGTTTAAACCAAACTTAATGTGGGTTCCCTTTATATTATCAATATCTGTTCCATACCAGTATTGTTTGGAAAGTTTCACTATATGATGACATTACAGTAGCTGTCAACAGGCCAAAGAATCAAAATTTATTGTTTATTATACCCTTGCATTGATGGGACTAACAAGTTAACCTTTGTTACAAGTTGTATGTATATTTGAAAAATTTTTGAAGCTAATTAAGTTTTGGTTCTTATGATTTATCAGGTTCCCCCGTCATCATCGGCCTTCTGTTTTCAGATTCATAGATTGATATTTTGACAAGAGCTTATGATCCTGCGTATAGAATTTTTTATGAAGCTTTTTTCGTTTATCAATCTTGCATACTGTTAGCCCAGTATTGTCAATTTCTTTATCAAATATGATTTTTAAGGCCGCAAGGAGAGTACCTTGTTGTGTGGGTTTGTCCTCATTGTAAGGTTGTTGACCTAATTTGGTATGACCTTATATGGTTTGTCAGGCCATTAAGTCTTTGAATTTGCCTTCTTATACCCCGCCACACGTAATGGCAAGGTATTATGTGATACCCTAAGTCGTGAGTCTGTTCATCAGTCCGTCCGTCTGTCTGTCTGTCCCCAGAAGGTTTCCGACTGATAACTTGTGAACGAAATAACATAAGGTCTTCAAACTTAGTATGTAACTTATTTACCACAAAACTCAGGCCAAGTATGATTTTAGGGTCAGAGGTCCAAGGGGTTCTGGAGTTATGCCCCTTGAACTTTTGAAATTTTGCGAATTTTAGTGTTTCCGACTGATAACTTGTAAACGAAACAATATATTGTCTTCAAACTTGTTATGTAACTTGTTTATCACAAAACTCAGGCTAAGTTCGATGTGGGGTTCAGAGGTCAAAGGGGCTCTGGAGTTATGCCCCTTGAAACTTGAAATTTTGTGAATTTTAGGGTTTCCATCTGATAACTTGTGAATGAAATAATATATTGTCTTCTAATTTGGTATTGGAGTTGTTTACCATAAAACACAGGCCAAGTATAATTTTGGCTCCAGAAATACACAGGGATCTGGAGTTATGCCTCTTTAAATTTTGAAATTTTGTGAAACATGGCGGGGTATCATGTAATGCACCATTACTATTTTATATATTGTCCTCAGGAAATGTTCAAACACTGCAGCTATTAACTCAGGTCCAATCCATAGTACTTGTATTGTTTATCTTTAATATTTTCTAAGGAGAGCAGATCATTGGGTGTCGTATAGAAGGCTAAATTTCCTGCCCCTACCCATTTCTCCCCCTTTCCAGTGGCAATCAAAACTGGTTGCCCTGGTTGTCCCTTTCACCTTTATTTCTTTCGTCTTATACTTATAATTTGTTTGACTTGATTAACTTGTTCTCATCCTAATATAGCTGAAGTATAGTTCACTGGATGTTTAACTAATCTATCAATCATATTTAATACTGCAAATTATAATTTTAGGTTTACAAAGAAGGAAATCAGGGGAGTTTTGGTGGTCTAATGGACAGCTAGCAGAAGCTCAAGATGGGTTTTGGACGAACTTGTCACCCATCATAAAATCAGGTAAGTTCTGGTTTATTAATTTAAAAAATATTGTGAAAGTACTTTTGTTTATGAGGTTTTAATTTTAATGTATTTTGTGGTTCGCTTAAACTACGGAAAAAAGGCATATTTTCCGTAGAGCTTTAATCTATTGAATTTGAAACTACACTCAAGAAACAGAGATATTTATGAAAACCACAAAAATTTATGTCAATGTATAAAAGTACTACCACAGTACATCATCCAATGAATATCAAAGCAAAAAGGCAGAAGAAGGAAAAATTGTAGAATAAAAGATACAAAAATACACCAAATCAGGTGTAACATAAATGGGGACAAAATAAAAATATATCAAAAATGAATAAGTATGCCACAAAACTGAGGCACTAGCAGTGTTTACCCCACAAAAAAAATTGGAGCTATCAGGGTGCTCCAGAAAGGAAAGCAGGGTTCGGCACTAACACTAATCCTCTAGCCCCAGGCTAATAAATTTGAGGAAGGACTACTAAATTTTGTAAATTGGTAGTCCTTTGGGCTAGCAAAATTTGGAAATTTTTACAAAGCTATATTCTCTTGGGGTAGTCCTTTAGGTTAGCAAAATTTGGAAATATATTCTCTTGGGGCCAGTAAAATCCCTTACTAGTGAATTCACAAATTACATAGTCCCTTTGTCTACCAATATGATCAAATTGGTGTCAAACCCTTGTAAGCATAATCTGCTTCACAAGTGGCACCTGTCACACTGCCAAATGCAAGGGAAACTCCATTTTAAATGATTTTTTTTTTGATGTACAGTGTTTACTGTGGGCAGATGGTACTTAATTTGAGATAGTTTTATATATTCCTGTCCTAAAATTATCATACAGTAAAGATTCTAAATTATTCAAAGCCACAGGAAGATTCCAGAGTGTATTACTGTTTTCCTAAAAATTCTGTAGTATTTTTCTATCTTATGCACACTATTTTTATCCCAGCAGAAGACATACCTTCATGTTGTGCTCTTCCATTCACATGTTTTTATGCCCCCGTGAATCGAAGATTCAGGGGGCTTATAGTTTTTGGTATGTCTGTCTGTTTGTCTGTTTGTCTGTTTGTCTGTTTGTCCACAAAAAACTTTAACATTGGGTATATCATTTGAATGGTAAGTGATAGGGCTCTCATATTTTGCATGTGTAATCCTTGTGGCAAGACCTTTCAAAAGATACCAAAATTTTGGACCTGGTGACCTTGACCTTGACATGTGATGGACTTTTTGAAAAAAATAATAAACTTTAACATTGGGTATATCTTTTGAATGGTAAGTGATATGGCTTTCATATATTGCATGTGCATTCCTTGTGGCAAGACCTTTTAATTGGTACAAGAATAGATGACCTTGTGACCTTGACCTTGGCCTGTGAACAACTGCATAAAAACTTTAACATTGAGCATATCTTTTGAATGATTAGTTATAGGGCTTTCATAGTTTGCATGTGTATTCCTTGTGGAGAGACCTTTCAGTTGGTACCAGAATATTTGACCTCGTGACCTTGACCTTGGCATGTGACTGTCCGGTAAAATTTCGCCAGAAAAATGAAATTATAGTTTGTTTTATTTTATATATATATATATAAATTAAACTCATTTATGATGAAATGTTTCTTGATATCTATAGAATTTTTTTTTGTAAAAAAGATTTTTTAAATCATTCAGCATATTTTCTTCATTTATTCACTTTCGTTTTACAGGTATTTATATATGTATTATATATATCAATGATGAGGTATGTTACTAAAAATATCCATTATTTCATTTCTTCTCTTCTATGTATTCCTCCACTTTTGGGGAACCAGTATTGATGATCCCTGGTGTAATCAAAGCACTGATAACACTTATAAACAGAGCACAATGAGTTGCCTATAAATGTTATGTTCCAAAAAGGGGGGAGGGTGAAAATTGTTTTCTTAATAATGCTTGGATAATGATTGGAAGGGTTCATTTGTGTGACTTCTGTGTTTGCATCCAATTGCAATCATCATTTGATGTGATTAAACTTTTCTGTTGATACCAGAATTTATTTCTACAAATTATTTTGTCAGAAGGATATTCATTGTTCAAAGTTGCTAAATGTTTCTTCTTTACTTCTACCCGGGGGCATAAGTGTTTCACAAAACACATCTTGTTAAGTATATAAGTTATTGTGTGGATTATTGGTGGTACTAAAAGTTTATATTTGACAAATTCTTGAAATCATTATGAATTTTTATATACAATTGAATTTTGAGGTCTCAAACTGCAGTACCTCCAACACCATGGATGTATTGAACTCTTTGTTGTTGTCCTTTTGTTCAAGTATACATAGTTTTACCTCGAACACCCCTCTTGCTTGAACAGTTTTCATTGGTCCCTCGGGTGTTAGAGCCATGAAAGTTCAACTGGAGGTAAATGAATGATATAAACTGTAACATTTATTGTTATACCCCGCCACACGAAGTGGCGCGGTATTATGTGATACCCTCAGTCAAGTGTCCGTCTGTGCGCCGAAGGTTTCCGACTGATTACTTTTGAACGAAATAACACAAGGTCTCCAAACTTGGTATGCAATTTGTTTACCTAAAAACTCAGGTGAACTTCGATTTTGGGTTCATAGGTCCAAGGGGTTCTGGAGTAATGCCCCTTGAAACTTTGAAATTTTGTGAATTTTAGGGTTTCTGACTGATAACTTATGAACTAAATAACACAAGGTCTTCAAACTTGGTATGTAATTAGTTTACCACAAAACTCAGATCAAGATAGATTTTGGGTTCAGAGGTCCAAGGGGTTCTTGAGTTATGCCCCTTGAAAATTTGAAATTTTGTGAATTTTAGGGTTTTCGACTGATAACTTGTGAACAAAATAACACAAGGTCTTTAAACTTTGTATTTAAGTTGTTTACTACAAAAATCAGGTCAACTTTAATTTTGGGTTCAGAGGTCTAAGTGGTTTTGGAGTTATGTCCCTTGAAATTTTACGAATTTTAGGGTTTCCTACTGATAACTTGTGAAAGAAATAGCACAAGGTCTTTAAACTTGGTATGGTAGTTGTTTACCATAAAACGCAGGTCAAGATCGATTTTGGGATCAGAGGTCCAAGGGGTTCTGGAGATATGCCCCTTGAAACTTTGAAATTTTGCAAATTTAAGGGTTTCGTACTCATAACTTGTGAATTAAATAAGGCCACAGTTTTTATACTTTTAGTTTTACGAAAATTTCAGACAATGATCATTGGTAGGAGGACGAAAAAAAAATAGAAATAAAAATCTCAACTGATCATTTTATTTTTTTCATAAATCAGAGCTAATCAAGATTTTGATAATTGGGTTTTTGAAGATGGTTTCTAAAGTTATAAATTGGTTAAATAATGTTGGAAATAAATGAATTAGAGTTAAAGTACCACTGAAAACTGTTTTAGAGCACAAAGTTATGTTTTTTTTAACCAGTTATGCATAAATTTATTATTTTGTCATAAAAAAATACAGGGTCTGAGGGAATGAAAACTGAAAATTTAGCAATTTTCAATTTTATTTTTTTTCCAATGAATTTGCCAAAATTATGGTCGGTTGGAGTCGTAAAACTAAAAATGAAAAAAATAATGGCCTAACATATTGTATTCAAACTTGGTATGTAAGTTGTTTACCACAAAACACAGGCCAAGTATAATTTTGGGTTCAGCGGTACACATAGTTCTAGAGTTATGCCCCTTTTAACTTAGTAATTTTGTGAAACGTGCTGGGGTATCATGTAATGCACCATTACTATTTTTGAAACTTGAAGAGCTATAGTGGTGTTCCAGCTATCCAGGTAGAAATATGATTTAAATTGACCACAGGGACCAGAAGAGGGTTAGACACCTCCATTATGTTAGAGCTATTGCAGTTCAAGTCTTTGAAATTCAACTATGTAGACCCAATATGGGACTTTCAAGATAGGAGTGTTTGATGGCAGAAATAAATTCCTAGGTACCAGTGAGGTGGGACATACTGGTTCCCTAACCCTTTGAATAAATAAATGTTAACATACCTTCCAACAGACTGTAAATTAATTTGAATTGTACCCTATTTTATGCCACAAGACAATTAATTGATGCAAGACAGTTAGCTTGGAGCCCTGAAAAATAGATGAAATATCTTGTACCTTGGCACATTGATAAATGTGACCCACCATTGCTTTAATATTTTAATATTAGTTATAACAGAACTTCCTTTATGATAAAAAATTACACATTGGTCTGCAAGCGAAACTGCTGCAACTTTTGAATTTAGTTAAAATGTCAAAAAAAAAATTGCATGTATAGAGATACATTTCAGGTTTGGCTTACATTACAAAAAAAATTCAAACCTATATAATTATGGCAAGCCTTGCATAAGAAAACTGTCATTTTGATCTCAAACACCATATTGCTGTAATACTTATCCCCTTTAGGGCGGAAGCCTTGAAGAAAACGGCTAATTTATTGATTTGAAGGCCATGATCTTTTAATTTGATCTTTTGCAATATTTCACATTTTTTTCATTTTCTTACTCCGAGAGTAAATCAGAATAGTAAGGAATATTTAATTACAGCTTTTGGTTGCATTTTTGGATTCATATTCTAAAATTTGAAAACCAGGAATTTGAAAAGAATTTTAATAATTGCAATTGTTGGAGAACTGACAGCATTTAAATTAAAGTATATTGATAGGCATTTTTAATATTGATGATTTTGTTGATAATGATATTGTTGTCCTTTGGTAATACAGAAATTGTGTCTAATTCATTTCCTTTTTTCATTGTTATAAGCTGGTTTAGTCTTAATAATGAAGAACCTTAAGTCTTAATAATGAAGACATAACTCCTGTTTTCAATTTCTCAATCCAAAACCAGAAAAATAGCAATGCAAATCCAGGATTTTATTAGGGTAATCCCAAATTTTGGCTGAATATAGTCACTGATATTTAGTATCGTAGTACTATGCTGTTTTCGTATACATTTGTTAAAGTTCTTCTCTATTAACTGTGTATAAAGACAATGTAAGGTATGTGTGTTTGAAAATATGAGAATTCGGTCAAACCACCAACAGTTTTCTAATGGTTTAAAACTATGTCAGATTTCTGTTAATATCAAAAGTACAAGAAAGAAATTATTCAGTTAATGCTCTTATTAAGATATTATGTTTGACTTCAATTTCAGAAATTAAGATAAGTTTAGAAAGTAAACTGAAATATTTGTATCTATTTACAGATTATGACCTTTGTAGTGTGATGAACGTTACAACTTCTGATTACGGAGAATATCGTTGGACACTAAGTAATTGTGATATTAGATATAGTTCCATTTGTCAGACATTAACGTGTGTTGCTGGTCAATTCCGTTGTCTGGATGGAAGTGGATGTATCAGTAAATCGTGGATTTGTGATGGAATTTATCAGTGTAGCGACGGATCTGATGAACAAATATGTCCAGGTATACTTAATTGTATCTCCATCATTTGAGATTTTGCCGTTTGAAATCTCCGAAATGCTGCCGGTTTG
This sequence comes from Modiolus philippinarum, assembly GCA_002080025.1. Classification (NCBI taxonomy): domain Eukaryota; kingdom Metazoa; phylum Mollusca; class Bivalvia; order Mytilida; family Modiolidae; genus Modiolus; species Modiolus philippinarum. Next base: position 32,863 of record MJUU01005400.1, read on the forward strand.
CTAGGAACATTGCAATGAGTGCTTTTACTCCCCTGGGATGAAAAGTTACGGGGCATATAGTTTTACCCTTGTCTGTCAGTTCATCCATCGGTCCGTTCATTTGTCCTGTGTATTAATAAGAACACATGTGTTAGCGAGGGGCATCATATGTGTCTATCTCTTCAATATAACCTGGCATTGGGGCGTGTCGCCCTCTAGTTTTCTAGTCTCCACTGTTTGTTTCAATGCAATGGAGACAATTTTAAATAAAATACTTGTTATCATGAATCTTTGCAATGGCTTTTGAAAATAATAATACAATTAACTACAGAGAAATGTGCTAATGTCTATACTTTGCTGTCTTAATCATTAAAACAATGAGACCATACCTAATGAACTTTGAACTTAATATAAATCCTGCCATTTGTTACCTTAAATAAGATTTTACAAATTTTGTCTGAAGCTGTACTAAACTTACATGGATAAGGGACACCATTCTATTTTAGAAAGTCAAAGTCATATGTACTGAACAGAAATTGAAAAATGTAGCAATTTAGAATGCTTTTATTGATTTGAATGAAACTTGCATAGATGAAACCATCAGAGGTAAGGAAATCACCTAACCTATGAGTTTTGAATCAGTAGGTCAAAGGTCAAGGTCACACTTACATTCAGAAATTAAAAATTTTGGCCAAAATTTAATTTCAAGGGCATAACTTAAGAAAACCTTTATGGATTTAAATAATACTTACATAGATGAAAGCTTTAGACCTATGGAAACCATCTTTAAATTTTGGATGTAGTAGGTTAAAGGTTATGGTCACAAGTACTCAGCAAAATTTAAAAAGTTAGCCCATAAATTATTGTTGACACCTTTATGGGTTTGATGAAAGCATCAGAGTTAAGGAAGACACATACTGGTTTTGGGGTCAGAAGTCCAAGGTCAAATGTACTTAAAGAAATAAATTTGTTATTCATTTCTTCTTTAAATTTTATACCCTGTGAATAGAAGATTTGGGGGGGGGGCATATAGTTTTTGGTCGGTCTGTCTGTCTGTCTGTCTGTTTGTCTGCAAAAACTTTAACATTGGGTATATCTTTTGAATGGTAAGTGATAGGGCTTTCATATTTTGCATGTGTATTCTTTGTGGCAAGACCTTTCAAACGATACCAAAATCTTTGACCTCTTGACCTTGACCTTGGCATGTGATGGACTATTTGAAAAAAATTATTAACCTTAACATTTGATATATCTTTTGAATGGTAAGTGATATGGCTTTCATATTTTGTATGTGCATTCATTGTGGCAAGACCTTTTAATTGGTACCAAAATTTTTGTTTTGACCTTGTGACCTTGACCTTAGCATTTGAACAACTGCATAAAAACATTGAGTATATCTTTTGAATGGTAAGTGATTAGGCTTTCATATTTTGCATGTGTAGTCCTTGTGGAGAGACCTTTCAGTTGGTACCAGAATATTTGACCTTGTGACCTTGACCTTAGCTTATGACTGTGCAGTGAAATTTCACCAAAAAATTAAAAATAAAATTTTATATATAGAAACATTTAAATTATTTATGGTAAAATGAATCTTGATATCTATAGAATTTGTTTTGTAAAAAGATGTTTTAAATTATTCAGCATGTTTTCTTCATTATATCCCCACGAACGAAGTTCAGGGGGGTATATAGGAATCACTCTGTCTGTCTGTCTGTCTGTGATAGCAAACAATTTTTTGTAACAGTTTTCTCAGTAACTACTGATCACTTCAACTTGAAATTTTGTATGCAAGTTTAGAATGATGTCCTATTCAGAAAGTAGCGATTTCAGGATTGCCGGACATCTACTGCCTGTTTACAAACTTTGTTAATTTTAGAGATCTTATGTCAGTCATAGAATTTTTGTAACATTTTCTCAGTAACTACTCATCACTGCAACTTGAAATTTTGTATGCAAGTTTAGAATGATGTCCTATACTGTAAGTAGGGGTTTCAGGATTGCTGGACATCTACTTCCTGTTTACCGACTTAGTTCATTTTCAAGATCTTTTGTCGATCGCAGAAAATTTTGGTAACAATTTTCTCAGTAACTATTCATCAGTGCAACTTGAAATTTTGTATTCAAGTTTACAATGATGTCTTATAGTGCAAGTAACGATTTCAGGATTGACGCCCATCTACTTCATGTTAACCGGGAATTGTGCAATTATAATACTAAAATATCTATGATTGCATTCTTCTCTTCTGTATAATCCTCCACTTTTTGGGGAACCAGTATTGATGAAGTATATGAAAATATTCCTGTAATGAAAGTACTGATAACACTGATATACAGAACACTATTAGTTAACTGTAAATGTTCCAAAAAAGGGGGTGATTGAAACTTGTTTTCTTAATAATGTTTTAATAATAATTAGAGTGGGTCAATTGGGTGACTTCTGTGCTTGCATCCAATTGCAATCAAGATTTGACATGAATTAACTTTTCAGATGACACCAGAATTTATTTCTGCAAATTACTTTGTCAGACGGACATTAATTGTTGTTCAAAGTTGCTAAATGTATCTTCTTAACTTCTACTCTGGGAATAAGTGTTTCACAAAACACATCTTTTTAGCCCAGTTGCAACGAAGTTGAACTCGGCTATTGATTTGGTGTTGCGGGTGGGCGGGCCAACGGGCGTGCGTGCGTGCGGGCAGGCGGGCGGGCGGGCGTCAAACATTGGTTTCCGGATGATAACTCAAAAAGTTTACATCCAATTGAAATGATACTTGGATATGTTGTTGGGTATCAGGAGGGGAGGAACCCTATTGATTTTGGAGAAAGTAGGTCAAAGGTCAAGGTCACAGTGACCGAAAATAGACTGAAAATTTGAGACAAATTTGGTTTCTGGATGATAACTCAAAAAGTTTACATTCAATTGAAATGAAATTGGATATATTGTTGGGTACCAGGAGGGGAGGAACCCTATTGATTTTGGAGAAAGTAGGTCAAAGGTCAAGGTCATGGTGACCGAAAATAGACTGAAAATTTGAGAAAAATTTGGTTTCTGAATGATAACTCAAAAAGTTTACATCCAATTGAAATGAAACTTTGATATGTTGTTGGGTACCAGGAGGGGAGGAACCCTATTGATTTTGGTGAAAGTAGGTCAAAGGTCAAGGTCACACTGACCGAAAATAGACTGAAAATTTCAGAAAAATTTGGTTTCTGGATGATAACTCAAAAAGTCTACATCCAATTGAAATGAAACTTGGATATGTTGTTGGATACCAGGAAGAGAGGAACCCTATTGATTTTGGAGGAAGTAGGTCGAAGGTCAAGGTCAGTGAAGGTCACAGTGACTGAAAACAGATTTATATATTGAAATGTCAAGACATGAAACTTCTTGAATTCTTAGAATTTTGGATATTAGGTAGGAAAGAAAATAAATAGACAATTTTAGAAATATTCGGGTCTTCACATTAACTTGGTCACATAATACCGTATAAGTGGTTATTTTCGCGAGGACTTAATTTTCGCTTTATTCGCGACCATTCTGAAGTCACGAAAATTGCATTCCATGAAATATAATTTATATGGGACTTTATACAGAAAATGATAAACAATTGCGAAAAATTGAGTCCTGCGAAAATAAAGTCCACAAAAGTTAAGGAAATCGTGAAATTTTCGTCCCACGAAAATAACCACTTATACGGTATTTGAAGTTGCAACTCGGCTTGTGCACCCTGGTGCCATTTAGATTTGTTTTCATTGAAACAAAGATTGAGTTATGCATTTTTGTAATTTGGGGGTTACTTCTCAGAAAAGAGTTGTATTCAGAACTGGAAAACATGGGATTTTATACTTATGTTTTCTTCTCTGGCTGAATTCCTGACAAGGCTTTTTTTTGCCAAACTCTGTGAAAGGTATGACAGAAATAAGAAAAAAAAAATCCTTATTTGTATTTAAAATTGGTTGAGAATCTACTAATTTAATTGACTTGTATTTATTGTCAAAAATGTCGTTAAAGGTTTTGAAATAATACATGTTGTATGAAATTTATAGAAGGCTTCTGATTTTCTATGTACTCTTAGTATATAATCCTTATCGTAACTATTGGAGCAATATTTTGACTTCAAAGCGAGATGAAGATTGCAGGAATTTAACATAACTAATAAGACTGCAGTGTTTATTGAGAATGAGGATGTATTAATGTGGGTGTAACAGGTAATGCCCAATACACGTACAGGTAATCTACAATCTTGGCAAGTTTTTTGAAGATAGACGTAATAATGGTCCATACATTAAAAAGTTTGAATAACTTCATGTAAAAAATAATCTCATCGATCATAAACAAAAGGTTTTTTATTGTCAGGTGTTTTCTTGTAAAGTGTTTTTCTGGTTTTATGTCATGTTGTCCTTTGTCTTGGTAAACAATGGTTGTATCTCTTTGCTATCAAAGATCTAAGATTGATGCGATGCCAGAATTTTTATATATAGACAGATTGTAGTGTTTTTTTGAAGGAAGTCTTTTTTTTCTTTTATGAAATAAGCCTTCAGTGTCTTAACAAATTTTATCTGATAAAGTTGGTTTAATGAAAAGGGGAGTGTTATTTATATGCTATATAAAATAATAATATTTTGTGAATAAATTTGAAAAATTGAATATTTTATAGGGTAAAAATATGGACATTTAGATATAAATCTTGATTTTGACATCAATGAAGCTGAAATGATTTTATCGTCAATCATTTTTTCAGATTTTATTTATTGCAACCTTTTTTTTATTGAAAATAAGGGAAGTGAATGTCACTTTTTTTTCTTCTTGAATGTAACTCCCAATTTTTTCCCTGTTTTTGTGAATAATAGTAATGCATTAATGTTTTTTAGTCTTCTGAATCATATTTCGGAGTATACTTGTCAGCCTCTCTATCAGTGTCTTTGCAAGCACAAGGAAATTATGAGTGTTCCACATCAGCAAGCCTTGCTTGAGTGGCATGGGCCTTATATTGTCACACAGTGCCTTGCAGATAAATATCCTGTGCCTTGTCAGGCCATTATAAAGAAGTCCTAGGTTTTCATAAAACGATTTGAAAAACTAAGGTTGGGCCAGCAAAATTTATTTTTTATTTTTATACCCACGCCCTAAGGAGACGGGGGCATTAAGTTTTACCCTTTTCTGTCCATCTGTCTGTATGAAAAAGAAAGGAAATGGGGTAAATGTCAAGGAGACAACATCCCATATCCAGGTTAAAACGACCCAAAACAAAGGGGTCACCGAACGGTCTAGAACACAGTGAGGAACCTCACACCATATAGCAAGCCCTAAATGGCCCCAAAAGGGTAAAAAAGTGGATAAATCAATGGACGCAAACCACATCCAATAACCCAAATATCAAGAAACTAAAATTTTATAAGAAGACACGGACAAGTCAATCACCAACATATTCCTGACTTGGGACAGGCGCAAAAATTGTGGCGGGGTTAAACTCGTTTTTTGGATCCAAACCCTCCCCCTATGTGTCGTGAATGGCTAAAAAATAAATACACAAAAAGACTCTTGTATGTTGTCGTACATCCAAAAATATACAGTAATGATTTGATATAAGGTCTGAAGCTTTAGGGTGTGATGAGTTGTACCGTGTTTCCTCTCACTCATCTACTTCCTGTTTGCTTATAACACTGATTTGGCAGGGCATCCATCCATGTCCCATGGACACATTTTCTTTAATTTATTAATTAAAATGAAAATTATGTGAGTTAAGTGAATGCTGTAAATTTTAAGAAAATAACCAAAAATGAGCGAAAATTCCCAGTGATTTTTTTTGATGGCTTGAAAATTCCAGGCGGAGAAAATGAAAATTAGGATTTTATTTTATTATGGCCTAATGTAAAAATACAGTGAGAAATGAATTTTCAAAAGAGAGCTAATGATTGAATTCTATATATTATTATGCTCTCAATAATTTTTACCCCTAAATATCTCTATCAGACCTTATCTTGGTGAGAAAGTTGCTACAGATGATTAATTAGGGGAGTTTAAGAATTTACAATAATTACACTAAAAATTAAAAAAAAAATATAAGAATGTTTGACATTTTTTTTTTTGACATACTAGCTGTCATAATTTTATGAAGTTCTTGTAATTCATTATAGGTGTGAATACCTTAAATGAAGATTTGTGATAATACATCAGAAATGTTGTAAAACATAAATATGAACTTGTACTTATTATACATTAAAAGGACAAAATCTAAAAAATAAATCAAGCCATATATAGAGTATTATAAAATTTTGATTTCCCTGTTAAAAGAAATCAAAATAAAAAAAATTTATAGAATTAAATAACAGTGTCATACTGAGCATATTTATGGCCCACATTGAAGTTTGGGTGCCCTATAGATTTTACTTTAATTGTCTGCCTGTCTTTCCTTGTGTCTCTTTGTCTGTCTGTCTACCAACAATTTTTTTTGTGTCAAAGATTTCTTGGCTTGTGTTGGAGGCAATGATTTGACATTTGGTCTGAAGCTTGGAAAGGACGAGTGTGGCACAGCTACTTCCTGTTTGCCAATACTTTGATTTTTAACTATAAACCAAATTTGTGTCAAAGATTTGTTGGCTTTTAAGAGTGGGAATGATTTTAAATTTAGTTTGAAGCTTGAAAATGATGAGTTGTATGGTGTAACGATTTTCAGGTTTGTGGCGTGACTTCTTCCTATTTAAATATACTTTGAATTTTTACTAATAATCCAAATTTTGTCAAGGATTTCTTGACCTGTATCAGTGGTAAGGATTTGAAATTGGACTGCAGGTTGGAAATGATGAGTTGCATTGTGGAGCAATTTTCATGTTTGTTGCCCAGCCTCTTCCTGTTTGCCAATACTTTGATTTTAACAATAAATAAAATTATCGTCCAAGATTTCTTTTCTTTATTTTATCATTATTTTTGTTCAGTCTGTATTGATCTTACCTAAAACTCTTGATTGGGTGATTTGTTATTCATTTTCGGATGTGTTTTAAGGAGGTTCTAAAAGGGTGATCAGTGAACGATATAAGAAAAATAAAAAATGGCTTTGTTCGATGTATAAAAAAAAATCAAAATCTACGTGTATGTTGTACTTTGCATGTTTTGTGCTACACAGTCATAATGTATGTGAGATAATGAAAGTAAAGTACAGTAGTGAAAAATAATAAAAGTTCAGTAATCTGTACTAAAATAATTCTAAAGTTTGTCGAAGGTGAGCTTAATCTGAATTGTCATCGTACATATGAATTATGTTGAATAAGGGGAGGTTACTTTTGAAATGATGACATAAATTATCAGTGCAAAGATTTTATTTACAATCTTTCAAAAATTCTTAAATTATGAATGGAAATTATACTATTCAACATTTTCTAAAGTATAATTACTTGTCAAATCTAATTCCCACTAAATCTTTGTTGACAACTGCAGAATTGAGTGTTTTTCACCATCAGTACGTTTTGCTAAAATTTCAAACCTTATTGTTTGAAATTCACATTTTTCTAAAGATTATATAAACTGATGCTATCACAATTAAAAAAACTTTATAATAGGTTCATATTTCTTTTGTTGTCCGAGAAAAAGGATAAAAATGTCTCCAGAGGATTTTTGTTTGAAATATAGTACAGTGTCTTTTAAAAAAGCAGGTGTATTTAATAAATCTTTATACAAAGTACTTTATGTGGAATACATGACTCAATGAAACTTAACCCGGAAGTCGTGACACTGCTCTCTAAGTATTAAGATAAGAAAAATCTATTAAATATCAGTTTATATAAATTGTCCATAGATCAATATGTTCAATATTCAACAATACATCTATTCGGTCTGCGTACTAAATGTAAATGGGCGTTAACCAATATACAAAGTATATTAAACAATCAATAGCTTACTTAATTGCATGATAATATTGATTTTAGCTTCAAATTATTTTATTAAAGTTTGAAGCCTTAATATGTTTAATAAGTGATTTATATGACATAATTTTGTAATCCTTGGAAATATTTATAAATTGTCCATTTTGACATGGTTCAAGATATAGTTTTTGCATATATATAGAAGAGAGTGGTTAAGGCTTATTTTCGTGCAATGTTTTGTGTTTTATAAATTCGTGTTTTGTGTTTTTATTCCTTGTGTTTTCGTGGTTGCATTATTTCACCTGCCTCAATTTTGTCCATATTTTTAGCTCGTGATTCGTTTTGGATATTTTTATGCCCCCAGATCGATGATCGGGGGCCAATTGTTTTTGTCCCGTCTGTCTGTCTGTTTGTCTGTTTGTCTGTCTGTGCGTCCGAAACTTTAACCTTGGCTATAACTTTTGAACTATATAAGGTAGACTTTTGATACTTGGCAAGTGTATAGGTCTAGTCAAGAGGAACATAAATATGCAAAAAAAAAANAATAAAATTGCGCAACTGCAGTATGTCAACAGATTTGAGGTAGCATTTACTGTTTTTGAGAAACAAGAGGCCCAAAGGGGGACTAACAGAAAAAAAATGAATTTTTAAATTTTTTGTCGGATCTTGATGCAGTATTTTTCTGTAGGTTTCTTATAGCATTTTTAAACAGATACTTTTAACAATTAAAGCCATTTCAATAAACAAGAGGCCCAAAGGGGCTTCATCTGTTTCAGAATGAAGGGGTTAAATTGGGTGTTTTTATGGTAATAAACAACTTTTGAACTATGTAAGATAGACTTGAATACTTGGCAAGTGTATAGGTCTTGTCAATATGAACATAAATATGCAAAAAAATTAGGTCAAAGGTCAAGGTCACAGAGGTCAAAAAGGGGTAAAATTGGGTATTTTCATATATTTAACTGTAGAATCTGGGGGCATATGTAGTGTTTCACAAACACATCTTGTTATATTTGGTGCGGGTTCATTTTCCCGCTGTAAAAAACCTTGTTACAAACAGAATTGTAGTGGTACCGGAAAGTATCACAGAGCAAAATTTCAGATTTTCATTGATTTTAAGAGCTTTCATGTTAAAAAAAACTTTAGATAGGATGCATGAATTACCATAAATGATAATAACTTCTCAAGTTTTTGGTGAACTATGAGCAGCATTTTTCCGTGTTTCGTGATTGGCCATTTTTATCACTCGTGTTTCGTTTTCGGCAATTTTTAAGCTCGTTCTTTCGTGTTGGGGACCATCTCCATAGAACTATGATTTACTTTTTAGATGACCTGACTATAGCCAGAGTGAGCTTTTGTCATCACTTGGTATCTGTCATCATAAACCTTTCAGTCAAAGATCTCGTCTTAAAGTAACTTGGCAAATTTGAACCAAACTTTGCCATTATAGTCATTACTTGGCCCCATCAAAAAAATGTGACTTGTAAGTCTGAATCACATCCAAGATGGTGGCCAGCTGTGAACATAGTTAAACATTGGACCCTTTGGGAAAGCATTTGAAGGTATGCTTTTCTATGAGGTAGGAGTTTTTGCACTTTTTTGATGGCCTCATGGTGACTTCAAGATGAAGAACAACAATGAAAGCAATGTTCCATTTGCTTAATCTTGCCATGTTATTATAGGGATTTTGTCCCATGTACATTTACTTCATATCTCTTTATAAAAAACAAAGCCATTTGGATCCAAACTTACTAGTTCACATTAGTCTTTGGATGGTCTGTGTTAAAAAAATGTGTCAGATAATTCTGTTCATCATGCAAGATAGCTGTAAGCAGATGAAAATTAGTTTAACATTGGACACGTAGGGAAAAATATATACAGATATTTTGTCCTCTGAAACTACTTGGCCAATTAGAACCAAACTTGGTCACAATAGTCCTTAGTTGGCCCCTTTGAAAAATGTGTCCAGCAAATCTGTGTTACGTCCAAAATTGCCTTCAGTGGGGATTATTATTTAACATTGACCTTTTGGCAAAGCATAATGCAATGGATGATCTTCTTTCTGAAACAAGTAAGCCAATTAGATCCAATCTTGGTCACAATAATCCTTGGGTGGTCCCCATTAAAAATGTGGTTAGCAACAAGTTTAACCGCGGACCCCATCGGAAACATATTCATAGATCCTCTGCTCTGAAACTACTTGGCCAGTCGGAACCAAACTTGGTCACAATAGTCCTTATTTGCCCCCTTTGAAACACAAGTTTGGTAAGTCTGCATCACATCTGAGATTGCTGTCAGTAGGTAACATATATTCTCATTGGACCCTATTTGAAAGAATTCAGAGATCAGGAAGTTTTTTTGTAAATGATTATTCTGGCCTGAATAAACGTGAAAATAAAGAGTATTGTCTACACCTCCATAAAAAAAATGCTGGCCTCCAGATGTCATTGTATAATAGAAAAATAAATAATCTTGCCCTTAAGAAGTTGAAAATAAATTTTCTGACCTGCTAATTGTGTTGCCTGCTGTAAGCAGAGTCGACACATAGTGATTACTATCCGTCGTCTTGCGTCATTTGTCGTCCTGCGTCGTTCATCGTTTTTAGCTCACGTTTTTAGCTCACCTGGCTAATGCCAGGGTGAGCTTTTGCCATCACTTTGCGTCCGTCGTCCGTCAATCGTCCGTCCGTCCGTCTGTCCGTCTGCATCCGTCCGTCGTCCGTCCGGCGTAAACTTCTCATTCAAAGATCTTCTCCTCTGAAACTACTGGGCCAATTGGCACCAAACTTGGCCACAATAGTCCTTGGGTGGTCCCTTACAAAAAAGGTGTTTTTTAGGTCCGCATGATTTCCAAGATGGCCGCCAGCAGGAAACATAATTTTAATATTGGACCCTATGGGAAAACACTTCTCTGAAACTACTAAGCCAATTGCAACCAAACTTGGCCACAATAGTCCTTGGGTGGTCCCTTACAAAAAAGGTGTTTTTTAGGTCCGCGCCATTTCCATGATGGCCGCCAGCGGGAAACATAATTTTAACATTGGACCATATGGGAAAACACTTTCAAAGATCTTCTTCTCTGAAACTACTGAGCCAATTGCAACCAAACTTGGCCACAATAGTCCTTGGGTGGTCCCTTACAAAAAAGGTGTTTTT
>MJUU01005400.1:69039-83433 GCA_002080025.1 Modiolus philippinarum
TCTCCAATAAAATTGTCTTCAAAAAGTGTTGATATGAACTCAACTTTCAACTTTGTTCCAAGAACCCACATCTCTGACAAAATGGCCTTCCAAACTCGAAACTTTCAACTTTGTTCCAAGATCTTTAAAAAGTGGTCTTCAAAATGGAGACCCATCTTGATGAATTCTGTGAATTTTTCTTTAGAACAATAACCCTAGAACAAAAAAATATGAAATTATTACAGAAAGGAGGTCATGAAAATGACTTAGATATGATCATAGTCATGTATAAGTTATACTTTGACACATAAATGTCAGTAATTATAAAAACTGATTAAATATTTCTTTAATTAATGACATGTCGGTGAATCTAAGATGAGAAGAATGTTTTATCAAAGCATTATACAGAATATCAATGTGTTATCTTTATTTAAACAAATTATTTAAGTGTTTTTAAAGTAGAATAGATTTCCATTAATCTGCAAAATTTGTTTGGATTAGGTGTAGGAAATGTCAGTTATATTTAAATTACTATCTAGCTTACAGATTACATATATATTTATAGTAGAAAAAAAACAATCTAAATTAAAATGGAGTATTTGACTGTGACTTTACCAGTGGTTAATTTAAAAATAAATCATCAACTTGCCCATGAGACAAGTCACCAATGAATATTACTTGCCCATCCTAAAATAGCTTGCCCTTCCACATTCAGAGTTTAAGATAAATAAAATTTCAACTTGACGAGTGGACAAGTCATTATCAAATTTAACTTGCCCTGTACAGATTTTACTGTCGTGGGCAAGCATTAGAGCGTTTAAATCTACCCCTGCTTCACACTTTTGCAAGGGGAAGCAACTCTAGATTATTTCCAACATAACCTATCCAAAATCTAAGTTTTCTCTTGACCTGTACTGTTTTGGTTGAAAGCCCCTTTTTAGAAAAATTTCTAAATTTTGTACAGAATTTAGGCAAAAAATTACAAAAAAGGTAGAAAAAAAGCCAGGAACCCCCCCATTTTGAAGGTTGGATTTGCTGCTGGGCACCCGTATTGGTATGAGTGTGCGAAAACTTTCTCCCTTGTGTAGACAGTTGGAGAAAATATGCTAAGTAATTGTATCATTTGATATGCTTGCCATGTAAAGTTAGGATGTGGGACTTTTTTGTGTGGTCTTTACATCCGTCTAGTCTTTCATGTATGTTCATCATGTACTATATCTCATTTAAAACATGACATTTCTGCGCGAACATTTTCTTAGTTCATTTTTCAAAAAAGGCTACATTGGTTTTATATAAAATTATCTCGTTTGAAAGCATTTTGTACATTATTTAGAAATTTTCAGATGTTTTTGACATGGAATGATTTCAGTTTGTTAAATTGCCATAAATCAGTGTATTTGAAAGAGCTGTGTTTATTGAGTTATCATGGAAAAATTATCCACTGGTTGATTGATACAAGATCAATTACTACTCCACCCAGAATATGGAGGCCAGATGGAGGGCTTATCTCAAATATTAAATAAAAAACAAGTCAATCAAATATTGCGATTAGTAAAATGTCATTTCAGAAATACGATATAACAATTACTGCATCAAAAAAGAAAATTTCTAGATTTGATTTTGTAATAAGAAAACAATGAAAATAATCTTTCCCTGTTCATGCCATGATTAAAATAATATGTTTTCCTCGGTAGGAGGCAGTTCTTTGTGATATATATGTCCAATCAATTATACACTATTGACTGAATTGTAGAATTAATTATTTTATTATAATTAGAGAAGTTAAATGAAATAATTATTTCATAATTAGTTAGAAATGTAAAATATGTGATAGATTAATTAAGTACTTCGATGTTGAATTATATTGTTTATGATTATTTTGTGTAATCCAGGTACATATGTTGTTTATGGTAGCCACGGTGTCCGTTGTTTTTTCTTTTAAAGCTGTTTCCTCCAATCCACAGTCCGGTTTGGAACCAAACTTAGTCACAATAGTCATTTAGTAGTTCTCTTAAAAAATATGTCCTGCAGGTCTGCACCTCATCCAAGATGGACACCAAACAGGAACATTGTTTTACATTTGACTCTTTGAAAAATATATTAAAAAATTTCCTCGGAAACCAAAAGACCAAATGAAACTAGAATAAGTCACATGGTCCTTTAGGAAGTCCCTTAAAAAGTGTTCAGTACATCTGCACCTCATCCAAGATTGCTGCTAGTAGGATTTGACTCTACATGCTCTATGTAAACACTTTCAAAGATCTTTTCCTTTGTCACCATTAGATTAATTAAAGCATACCCAGTAAAAAAAATTTGGAGCAAGTCTACAAAGTTTCACATTTGAACCTTTAACATAGAGGTCTATTAAAGTAATTCTGTTAAATTTTTACTGCCTTAATATTATGTATTTGTCTTGTCATAAAATTATATTAATTTTAAAGCAATAAATATTTGATTATTTAATATTGAATCTATTGAATATATTAAATATTGAATATTGAATGTATTTAATATTAAATATATTCAGTATTATATATATTGAATATTGAATATATTGAATATAATGAATATTGAATGTTGAATATATTGAATATTGAATACATTGAATATTAAATATAATGAATATAGAATATATTGAATATTGAATATTAGAAAAAAGAAGGGAAACAGGGAATGTGTCAAAGAGACAATGACCTAAAGGGGAGTAATAACAACTCAAAGCCACCATAAGATCTTCAATGAACAGTTAAAAAACCCCACACCCAACGGTAGGTTGGAGTCGGCCCCTGAATAAAGAGTAATCAAGTTCAGCGAATTAAACATCATCCTAGACTCCTATACATAAAGTAAACTAACTAGAAAAAAGACAAGACACACAAAGGCTTAATAAATTTCCTGACTTAGGACATGCGCAAACCTGCTGCGGCGGGGGTTAAACTAGTTTTATTGGGCCCAAACCTTCCCCCTCTANNNAAAAAAAAAAAAAAAAAAAAAAAAAAAAAAAACACAAAAAAAACCCCAATAGTAACAACAGTAAAATTCAGTTAGCAAACAGGACTTAGTCAATAGTGAAAAATTGAACTGAAACAACTTAATATACAGACATAAACATGAAATCACAAAAGACTACTAGCAATTAACTGACATGCCAACTCCAGACCCATTACCACAAGACAAATAAAATGATGTACCCTCAGTATACAGCTTCCACCAAAATCCCTTCCCGTGAGGAGTTTAGCATAATGATTTCATGCATATACCAGTATACATAAACAGAAAAGACACACAAAGGCTTAATAAATTTCCTGACTTAGGACAGGTGCAAACCTGCTGCGGCGGGGTTAAACTAGTTACCTTCCCCCTACAGCCAATGTGATAAATCAAAAAACAATTGTAACAACAGTAAAATTCAGTAAAATTCATTCAAAATTAATGAATACATTGAATAGTGAATATATTGAATATTGAATATATTGAGTATTGAATATATTGAATATTGAATATTGAATACATATTGAATAGTAACAAATAATTAACATCTACATTGTACATTTGACTACAAACTTGTATTAGTTTTACATTTGTATATCTATAAATATTTGAATATTGAATATGGTATTGAATATATTGAATATTAACATAGTTAACATCTAAATTTGACTGTCTCTGTTTGTCACGGCACAGGTGAGCAAAAGAAGCTCTTGAGAGCCTGATCTTGTTTATTGATTTTTAGTTTTTTGAAATTTTGCATTTAAAATCTGTCATAGAGAAATTCTTTGAAATGAAAAGCTTTTACCCTCTTCAATGCATATATGCTGCTGGTAGCTTTGTAACAATATCAAAATTAAACAAAGCATGTAGACCTGATATGTAATCTTAGTAGATCATGTTAAGATATATGAGGAGTTATAAATGAGTTTTACCATGTCACTAATTGTGTGATCATCTGGTTTGTCACTTTTCATATGAAACTGATTATACAGAAGGCAAACTTTATGTAAACTGTGGGTGTGTACTCAAGTTCATCTGTCGTTGTGTTATTTACATGGTAATTATCCTGTCCTTGAATATTAAATATTATTGTGTAACTAGAGAAGAAGAAAATAAATTTCCATTTGATGGGCCATTGCTCAAGTAAAAAATGGTGTACATGAAATATACAGACCTGTCAAATCTTGAAAATTACAATGCCTGAGATTTTCCAAAATTTTCAAAGATCAAAGAAAAAAATAAAAAGATAAAAGGAATTTGCCACAAATTTGGATAAACTTAGCATGAGCTTCATGCTGATCATGTGAAACATTATAAACAAAGAGAAAAGGGCCAAAAGTTTGAGAGGTTTGAAATAAAAAAAAATCATACTGGACACAACAAAGTTGATTCTGTATACAGGATCACAGAGTTTTAATAAGGTTTGAATTTAGAGGTCAAGTTCACTAGCAGAGCTATACAGTTTTTGTGAAGCAAATGCATGAGATTTACGAAAAAATCAAAAGGAAAAACAGATGAAAGGAAAAAGCTGAAAATGTGCCCATAAATTTGTTCTCACTCACATGCAGCTTGTTTTGTCATAGATTTTCCGATGCACTTTGTTCAGAAGATAAAATGCAACTAAATTACAAATTATTTTTACACGACAATGCACTTAGATATTACAGCAACAATGTCAGAAATTGTGATTTAACATCCTAGAGTGAAAAGAAATTACTAATTTTCACCAGTGAAAATACAAGGGAAAATCAGTAAATCACTGCTACACATAAAATCTTCCGACACCCAATATTGCAATCCCCACTTGTACCACTTTGTTATAATGTATTATGATATTTAATGGTTATAAAATTTTATATTCCAGTACCAAAGTTTGAGTGTGGGAATGGTTTGATTGCATCTAACATAACTCAGTGGCTGACTTCACCAAACTTTCCTAATACTTATCCAAACAGCATTCTGTGTGACTGGGTTATCAAGTCAAGCAACACAATGGACCTCATATCATTACAGGTATGAATGACCAGTGGTCAGTGTTAAACGAGACATAATCTCTGGTTGTATAGCAGTGTTATAATAAATTTGTGGGTCTAGGATTATATCATTGACAGAAGAATTATATGTCACTTATGTTATAGTCTTTGTAGTTTTAACATCAATGGTCGAATGAAAAATAGTAAATAGATAGATTCCTCCAAGAGTTGAGGATTCAAGGCATATAGTTTTTTGTCCGTTTGTTTGTCTGTCTGTCTGTTTGTCTGCAAAAATAACTTTAATATTGTGTTTAGCTATTGAATGGTAATTGATAAGGCTTTCATATTTTGCATGTGTATCCTTTTGGTATTGAAGACTTTCAAACAATACCTGATATTGGACCTCATATTTATTGAGATAAACATACATACATACAATACATTTAATAAGCAAAACTTTATTCTGAAACAAGCTAATAAAAGTTAATTTAGAATTCATTTCCTATTACAAACAATAACATACATCAATTCCATTAATTTCTCTGTGAAAAAAAAAAACAACACTGAATAATGAAAACAGAAATACAATAAATAATACTATAGGGTTATTGCATGAATATTTGGGAATATTGTTCCCCGAGTAGAATTTTATATTGCACGAGCTTGGGAGTGCAATATATATTCTACGAGAGATAATATTCCCAATATTCATGCAATAACCCTTTTATTGTATAGCAAAGCTTAAAGTTCTGTTAATAATTGGATTTTTTTTGTCGACGATGTCATGAAATTCAAGTCATATTTGCACTAGTGCAATATGGAAATTTATTGCACACTTACTTTTAGTTGCTTTCTTAGGGAAATATTATGTTGCTATTCAATGAAATTGTTTATAAGGGCTTTTTCATTTAAATGCATGTACTAGTATCAGAAGGCAAATTTCTGCTACCCCCACAACCAAGGGTACCGGTAATTGAAAAACATGAGTATAGCAATAAGATACAAATTTGACAATAACCAACAAGAATTTTCATTTTTGCCTTCTGACCCTGGTACATCCTTTTAATGGAATAGCCCTTACTTTCTATGTGAATCAAGGTCCAGGTAGGCTTTACCAGCTTTTAAGAGCCTCTTGTAAAGTTCACATGTTAAACTTTTAGTAATAATAATATTATATTTATCTTTTTCAGTTCCATAGTTTTTCTTTAGATACCTCAGACTTTATAGAAATCAGACAAGGGGAATCAGTAGACTCGCCACTATATGGAAGATATTCCGGTGAAATTATACCTCCAGTATTTGTATCCACTAGTCATAGTTTGTTTTTAAGGCTTTATACAGATAATACCAAAGCTAGGAGTGGCTTTAATGCTACTTATAAAACAGGTAATTATTTAAGAATTGAATGCATTATTTTGAAGTTCATTGGTTTATGAAAGTGTTGACCGAAGCACATTTTTAATGAAGCGCGGTAGCGCTTCATGTTGAAAATGTGTGCACTGTCAACATTTTCATAATCCCTACAAAACTTCAAAATAATGCATTCATTTCTTATAATTATATTTTAAACCAATCATAAAAAACAGATTTATTAAAAAGATAGTACATCATATACAATGGGATTCTTTTTTTACTAATTCATCCGCCAAGTGGTCATATGATCAAATGTGTTTCATGGGAATTGCAACTTCACATTGATATGCCACGTGAGCGATGTTCACCTATCAAATTGACGGAATTCAAATAAATATTCATGAAATGTAATTATTTTAGTTTGAAGTGAAACATTACACTGTGCATTCAGAACTTGTATAAAATTTTCATATCCAATCTAGTGAGGTCATAGATGTTAGTCCTCTCAATTATCGATGGGAGACTCTCACAATTTGGCTTAAAACAGCTCTTTTGTGATATGGAGACACAAAACTCCTGTCTTTGTGAATGTCTCTTGCAAACTCCTCCGCTTAATGAAAATAAGGTGAAGTAATCATAGGTGTCTGGTTATTTATTTTCTGTCAATCAATACCCAAAGCATTGTGACAGGTGAACAGGTTAATTAGACTGAGTAATTAGCTTGATTTTGGCAGTCATTACCTCAGGTGTTGTTTTCAGTCAGCATTGACAATGATTATGAAAATATTTACACATGTCGCTTATTACTTCCCTTGAATAATTTTCCATTCCATAAATTATTGCCCTCAGAATTTTCCTGTGAACACTTAAATACCCCTAATTCATTGAATATTTTGCAAATTTTCTGAATTATTGTTTAAAACAATATCTTTAAATATTTTCCCAATAAATTTTTGTTTTGTTGAAGATAAAAACAAATGATTATAGCTGTTTACTCTAATACTAATCTATAATACATATTTAATTTCCACACATGGTCATGATGATTTATCACCATTCTTTGCAAAACTTGTTCTCATATTTTGTGAGGAACTTAAATGCAGCAGTAAAGTGAATATGATATTCTTGGAATGAAGGTAATGAGATTATTCTGAATTGGCATTAAGCGAAATTTCCTTCAAATTTGAAGTGGATTGAAGGAGATCTCTAACAATAGGTTCTGTAAGTCTCGCCAAATTTTGGAACTTCCGGGTACAAACATTGTACCCAGAAGTTGCATTTTAATAAAAAATACATGACGTTTCAACCAGGAATAATGGTGCAACGTCATGTTTTGGCGGTACACAATTTCAAATTACAATTTTATCGTGAATTCTCGGGGGTCACATGACGAGACTTACAGACCCTATTGTGTTTTAGAAGGTGAATAGGTATGAGTGAGGTTAAGGATAATTAGTGTTAACCATGTTTATGTAACCATCTTTGCCACATTTACAAATGTACATACCATTAGGGAACATGGTGTAAATGTAAATGAGACAATGTTCAGTTCTACACAGTGTTTGGTGCTTTCTGTTCTTTATCCACAATTGCCAATCACAAATTTCTTATTTATCCTATTAGAAAATCACATTTTCATCATCTCCACTGAAACCATTGAAAGAAATTCAACCAAACTTTACAGGAATGATGTATGGAAGATCCTTTACAAAAAGTGCTTGTTTCATTTCGATTTGAATAAAAACATGGCCGTCAGCATGAAACATAGTTTAACATTGGAGCCAAAGGGAAAATTCTTTTCATCACCGGCTCTGAAACTATTGAAGCAAATTGAACTTACCGTATTCGACCTTATTAGCGCCCCTGCTCCAATAAGCGCCCCCTCACCCTTTTTCAAAGTCAAAATGCACAAGCGCCCCCTCAAAACTCTCAAACTGCCAAAATTTACTTACGTTTATTGCCGATGTCTGAGCTTTAAGCGGGTATATTATCGCCGTAATTTTAAGAAACAGAATGTTAACATACCTCCCACGACACCTGAGTAACGATATCTATTTATTTATACCGAATTCGCGTGATTAATCACTGTTACTTTCTCGTTTCACCACGATTTAAACAACCGGAAGTTGAAGACGCATTATAGAACTCAATAATAATGATGGTAGTGGACATGCATTAATTCTGGTTTTGCCGATTCAATTAAGCGCCCCCGTTTTTGAATTTTCTAAGCGCCCTGGGCGCTTATTGGGTCGAATACGGTATCTGTATTGGAATGATGTATATAAGGTGTTTTTCAAAGATTACTCATTTCAGTAGTATCTGACAAAAATATGGGTACCAGTGATGAACATAGCTAACATTAGACCCCATTTGGAAAAAATCATTTTTTGGTCATTCATGGCATAGAAGAATTTTGTCTGGTGAGCGATACATGCTCAGTTTCCGAGCCTCTAGTTTATAGTTGTTAGTTTGAAAGGGTCTTAAGGTGGTACGGGGGTCTAAAATTCTGTCAGATAGAATTTTCTGATTTTTTCATGATTTAACCTTTGTTATTAGAGAATATAAAAAATAGAATAAAAATATGGGGTCACCGGCCATATAAGAATGAAATGTGAAATGTAAAAATCTGCTATTTTGGTTGAAATAATAGGCAAAAATTAGGCAAAATTAGAGAATTTTAACAAGATTTTAAATTATATTAGTTACATTAGATAGAATTTTTTAAAATTTGGTAAAATAATAGCTTTTATACTGTCCTTCAATTTCCATGAAAAAAATTTTGGGGTCACCGAACGTATTTTTGAATAAATCGCAAAAAACTCATTTTTTCCTATTATTTCTATACAAATTATCTCCCCTTACTGAAACAGGAGTTAGCTGCAAGGTTCACTATTTTGCGTGGTTACGTAATAAAAGTGGCATATTTCATCAAATTTAACTATTATAAGACGTTGAAAATGGTTTCGGCAACGTTCCCATAGTGAATTCCATTTTAAGTCATATGCGCATGAATGATGCCAATTTTAAACTCCCGTACTACCTTAATTCTTTTGTAATCCAACACAGTTATTCTTTTAAAACTGAAGTTAAGGTGTCTTCATGGTATTGATTTCCTATTAAAGAATTTTTTGAAATTTTCTGTGTAGAAACATAATTGTATTATTGTTCAAAATATTAAATAAAATTTGGGGGTCACCGTGCATTTAAGCGAAAAAAATGAAATTGAAAATTTAAGGATTTTAAAAAGGAATGACGGGGAAAATTACTAAATGAGTGAATAAATTTGAAAATTTATTATAGATTTTGTTTGTACTTTGCATGTGTTTTCAACACATTATATTGTTTACATACACATTATATTGTTTACATATAAGAAATAAAAATTGGGGTCACTGTTGAAATAAGCTTGATAAATTGTGAAATGCTAATTTCTCTAGTGATATCTATATGAAATTATTTTATCAAATTATCTCCCTTGCTTAATTTCTGTGTTCTGTATATCCAGCTACAAAATTCAAGCATATGTGTTTTAGTTCATCTTTTTGTAACGAAAATGTTTTAAAATGAATTAGGAATACAAATTTTAAATACCTTTCAACTTTATTTACATTTTAAATAATTATTTTGTTAAATTTCTAAACGTATGAAACCTAAATGAACAAGTTTAAAACAAAAATGGCAGAATAATACCACTGAGACACCTTAATGATATTATTGAATGCTTCTTTTTCTTCCAGGTTGTAATAATACAATTGTAAATGGATATGCCAGAATTATGTCCCCTGGATTCAGTATTACTAATTACCCAAACAACATCAACTGCATCTGGACAGTCATTGATCCAAAAGAAAGAAATTTAACCATTTTATTTGATCATTTTGATACAGAAAAACATTTTGATAATGTAACAGTAAGTAAATCTATGTTTAAGATGTATTCTCTTATGTAGTAAGCATGAATACAGTATTTTTGAGTCTGGTCAAGCTCACACACATTTGTTTCACAGTGTGTAATTGCCAAATGATTTATTAATAATACAACAATTGTAACCATAACCAAATGCAATAATTCATGTGACATCAAATTGAAGTAGTTTGAACAAATGGCAGTGTTATTGCTTACACAATATAAATTTCTTAATAATGAAATTAATGTAATATGGGACAAGTAGGTTTGGACGTTTAATCATACACAGAAACCATTCATGCTAGAAAAGTTTGTCTTATTTTCTTTTTTTTCTGTGCTGCTCTTGACAAAAGATAGCATTTCTACAAGCATGAAAAATTTCCTGATCTTTAATGAGAAATTATAATTCATAGTAAAAAAAAAACAGATACTGAAGACCAAAAAATTTGATAGGGGTAAAAGTTTAGGTAACTATAACTTAACATATCATTATTAGAATAATGCCAAATATTCAGGCATTAGTGTTTAGTTGATTTAATCATGAGTAGTTAATACAATAACTGTCCTAACGGTTTCTTCTCTAAATTATGCATGGTTTGTTTCACCATTAAATATCATAAAATTTCATTAAAAAGCACGGTTCGTGTTGTTTTGCATAAGACTTGAACAGAGAATGTATACATCTTCTTGTTAAAGATTTCTCTTTATCAATTTTTCTCCCTCATTTAGGTGCACCTTCCCAGTTCAACTGATGAGGACAATAATAGGATAAATGGACCAGCTATTCCACTTAGTATAAATGGACCACATATTCCTCTAGCCATAAGTATTGATACAAAAATGTTTGATATACAATTCAATCCCGACAGTCAAGTCAGCAGACATGGATGGTCTCTTACAGTGTCTTATGGTATGTATATTTAAATCACCTGCAAAGAGTTATAGGGCGGCGGGGGGATATTTTTGGTTTCACTTCGTCTGTCGATCTGTCTGAAAACATTTTTTGTCCACAGGTTTCCACAGACTCTCTTCGTGGTATTTTTTCAAGTTATATCCAAATACTTATGACTTTTACTCTGAATTTTGAAATTTCATATTTATTTGTCTATTTTTGAAAAAAGTCTGCTCAAATATTTTAGTACATAACATCTAACAATCTGTTAATTTCATTGGATAATCTGACATCACTATATTTGAACAGCTGTTTGTTGACCTTTACAGCGGGATACTATACTTGACAGGGGGACTATACCTCACGTGACTTCTGGTTTACTATACTTTGCCTCCTTCTGAGTTTGATTTCTTTTATGTTATGTACTAAATTAATTACAGACTTCTCCCTCGGGAACCGTTTTCCTATAGTGTTGTCTGGTGCAAATTGTGCCCTCGCCTGTCGGCTCGTGCACTATACGCTCCAGACAACACTATAGGAAAACAGTTCCCTCTGGAGAAGTCCATAATAGATTATTAGTACTTGGCTATTTATATCAGAAACAATTTTATCCAGGTGTAATATTGCAACCTCTACAGATTCATTTTTTTTCAGATTTTGAAAAAGTTATGATTAATACTAATTTTAGAGGTTCAGTAAAACAAAAATAGGCTATCTCTTTCAGGCTCACCTGATATACAGTGGAACCTGTTGAATCAGACACTCGAGTATTCTGTTATCCTGTCAAATTCTACCTTTTTTGGGGTCCTTAAGACAGCTTTTTAAGTATTCTTAATCTGAGTTTTTCGACATCCTGCGTTATGCAACATATTTTTGTGGTCCATTACTGTGTCGGATTAGACAGGCCCGGGTATAAAATCCGAAAGTTCTGTATTTTATATACAGTGGAACCTGTCTAATTTAATGCAGTATGGGACCACAAAAATATGTTGGAATACATAAGATGTCAGAATACTCAGTTAAAGATAATTTAAAAACTGTCTTTTGGACCGGAAAATTATGTTGGATTTGACAGGACAACGGAATACTCAGGTGAGGGAATAGACAGGTTCCACTGTATATTTGACTCCTGTTGAAAGTTACACCCACATTTTAAATGAACAAGGTTGGGGAATACAATTCATTCCTGACTTACGTATTTGTTTCTTTGATAAATTAGAATATTTTACCACCTCTTGACGAGTAGGATATATTGGAATAGACTTGTCCTTCCATAATTTTGTCTGTAAATATTTTTCTTCACTAAATTTCTGCTCTGCCTGAAGGGATTTAACTGAAACTTTGTAGACTGCTTTCTTTTAAGGAGTTGAATGTTGTAGGCATTTTTTGTTGCTTTAAGATATTAACGTCTTGTTTGACGGTACTTTGAAAAATTTGGTTTAAGAATGTTAGCTGGTCATGTTTATGTATTTCTGTAAGATTTTCAGATTTCTCTGGTTTTATCCATTTAAAAGCTTAATAATGTTTTGCCCGGTGCCCCCCTAATTTTATTCCATAATTTCATTTTATGCATCTTTTGGAGCATTCTGACAAAATTTTATTCCATTGGTGTTATTTTGTCGCATTCAGTATTTGATAAACATTCCTCTTGTTAAACCTATGAAAAATGCAGAGGAGTTCAGTTTCCCTCCATTTTTTCAAGCACTTGTATCCCAGTAATTTCATGGGTAACCTATTAATTTTTTGGGCTTAAATTACTTCTTTTACAATTTTCTAGCAAAAAGTCACATTTAAAAGGAATCCTTGCTATTTTAAAATTGACCAGCAAACATCCTTAAGTGTGGGGTTATGCTTTGCACAAAGATGCATGCAACTTTATGCTGTATGTTAAAATGTACATATTGTGTTTTAAATTTTACCTTTTAGTTTGTATTTTATTTTATAGTTTGTTACATCAGAATTAAAATTTAAATTAAATAAATTAAATTAAGTTAAATAAATTATTCCTTAAATCATTGTATGAAAGAATCCTTATTCTTCTCACAAGTTTAATTTCTTTTTGTACTTTCAGATTGTCCTGCCTTAAATTTAAGTAGTCATCTACAAAAGAATTCGTCTACGACAACATTTGGTACATATGTACTGTTTAGCTGTGATAAAGGTTACCAGTTAACTGGTACCAGTATACTTATCTGTGATATTGGAGGGAGATGGTCGACATCCCCGCCAACTTGTAAAGGTTCGTACAATAATCATAGTATAACTAATCTGATATTATGATTATCTATAAGTATTCTTCATAAGCTCATTGTTGAAGATGTCATGGTGACTACAGGATGAAGAACAACACTGAAAAAGTTGTTTAATTGATTGTTTTTAATCATGTATTTGTAAAGACTTTGTCTCATGTGCATTTACTCCATACTCATTGTTTATTGAGTTACTAATATACTCATTAATACACGAACACATGGAACATATGAGTGAGTTATAGAGTTTTTCATTTGCAAGTTGAATTTCTTGTGCATTTTGTTATATAGATATTATTTAAACTCGACTTTAGGTGCAACTATAGTAAGGATTTTTTTTTATGTTAATATGCCAAGACATTTTCATAGCAAAGATGATAGTGACAGTATTGTGACTTCACTTCCTACAATTTTTTTATAACACAGGTGACAAAATGACGTTTATCCAATTGGGACAACTAATCACTATCCATATTATAAACCAAAATAATGATTAAACCATCAGTATATTAAGTTTGAGAGATAAATGACAAGTTGTAATTGTTCAGATAGAATACTAAAGGAATAGCATGTTCAAAATGTCATACAGATAAACCTGTCCAAAACTAAATGTCTGTCTTAACCAAACATTCTGCCTTATCCCTTTGTACCATAATCTATACATTTTTGACCTTTGTAAACCAACTACATGTCTAGGTCAAACAAAACCTTCAAATTCCCCCAAAAGGATCAGTTTAGACAGGTTACAGACACATGATGTAAATATTGAAACGGGAAGAGAAAACCAACAAAGAACAAAATGATTTGATCATGCAGATTATTATAGGGCCTGTAAGTCTCGTATAATTTTGGGACAACCGGGATCATAAATTGTACCCGGAAGTTACATTTTAAACAAAGATATATGACGTTTCACACAAAATTGTTAACGTCACAATACTCAGACGTCATGTTTTGGCGGGAAGCGATTTCGAATTGCCTGTTTATCGTGGATTCTCGTGAGTCACATAACGAGACTTACAGACCCTATTAGAAATAATGTATGGAGTAA
>MJUU01005404.1:0-39774 GCA_002080025.1 Modiolus philippinarum
TACCAGACTTGTGACAAAACATAACTGAATGATAAATTAAGAAAATGGGTAGGGGCGGGAACTTTGCACCGCTAAACACTATATGTACAAACACCACTTCTTTAAAAATATATAAACAAATACTGTGAAAATGAATACTTAAATAAACGGAATAAAAACAAATTACTATGATTTCTTGTTAATGCCATCCGGATGTAATGCACATAACTCTCTGATCCAGAAGCTTTCTCTCGATTGTCTCTGTTTATCGCTCAAACCCCGCACATGATCAATGATGGTCACTTTTGATCTTGCAAAATCTTCCAAAGAATGCCCAGGTAATTTGAAATGTTGACTGACAGGCAGAAATGGATTTTTGGTGAGGGTCACTGCGGTGTCCATTCATTCTTTTGTTGAACGGTTGGACACTTTCACCCACATACTGTAGACCACAGACCTGGCAGTCAATGAGGTATACGACATTAGGTGTCTTACAATTTACATTGCAGAACACCTTGTATACCTTACCTGTTTTTTTGCTACTAAATGTTTGTGTTTGTTGCATTTGCTGACAACACTTGCACCTTCTGTCATCACATGGTTTGCATTGGCCAAGTGGTGCCGAGTTTTGCGGAAGGTTCGCTCGGACCACAGTATCTTTAATGCTTTTTGGTCGTCTAAAAGATATAATAGGAGGCTCAGGGAACATTTTCGATAGTTTTTTGCATTTTTCGATTTCTTTCCAGTGATGTCGGACCAAGCTCGAAACGTTTGCCAGCGAAGGATGATACTTGATGACCAAGGGAATTCTTTTATTTACCTTCTTATCTTTGTATTGAAGGAGCTCGTCTCTGGTGACCTGACATGCTCTATTGAACTCTTTTTGTATGACTTTGTCAGAGTACCCCCTTGATTTTAGATGGTGACTTAAGTCCCCAAGTCTTTGTTTAGTGGTGTTGTCAGATTAACAAATGCGTTTTACTCTAATGGCTTGGCTATATGGTATGCTATTAAAACGGTATTTAGGGTGGCAACTTGATGGAGACAGATATTGTCGGTTTTGAACATATGTTCGTGGAAATTAGTCCCCCTTTGATTGTGGTGGTAGTATCAAGAAAGGATATTTTAGATTTTGACACTTAATGGGTAAATTTGATAGAGGGGTGAATAGAATTAGCATGAATAAAAAAATCGTCTAGTTCTTTCTCGGTATGTGTCCATTTCATATCAACATCGTCAATAAATCGGAACCAAGATAGTGGTTTTTTAGGTGTGGTTAAAAGCAGCTTTTTTTCAATACTACCCATAAGATGGGGCCATCTTGGTTCCCATAGCTGTACCATTGACTTGAAGGTAGTGCTCTCCATTGAAGGTGAAATTATTATGCTTAAGAATCAATGTGAGCATTTCCACTAGACATTCAGTAGGTGGTTCTTTAACTGTACGTTTTCCCCAAACTTCTTTGCATGCTGCAATGCCATCCACATGTGGAATGTTGGTGTAAAGTGAAGTTACATCCATGGAGACTAATATGGTATTCTCTGGAAGATTTAGTTCTTCCATTTTTTTAAGGTAGTCAGTAGTATCTTGAATATGTGAGGGGAGATCTTCCACAAATGGTCTGAGATGGAAATCAACGAACTCTGATATCTTTTCTGTCGGGTGACTATTAGCTGAAACAATAGGTCTGCCGGGGTTGTTTTCTTTGTGGATTTTAGGTAGAAGGTAGAAGCGACCAGGTTTTGGATCTTCATGAATAAGGTAATTGAGGGTAGTAGTGTCAATGTGGCCGTGTTCATGCATAGCCTCTAGGCTTTCGGTTATCTTTTTAGCAAAATCAAAAGTGGGGTCAGAATCTAGTTTTTCATAAAATCTATTATTTGAAAGTTGTCTTTCGGCTTCCTGAAAATAATCTGTCTTATTCAAGATGACTACTGCACTACCCTTGTCTGCTGGTTTTATAACTATATCGTTTCTTTCTTTGAGATTTTTCAGAGGTGATCGTTCCTGTTTTGACAGATTGTCAGTTTTAGGTACAAACATATCCACAGTTTGTCTAATATCTGATTTAATAAGATCCATTACAGATTCGAGTCTGGTGTTTTTGCTCGGTTTAGGAATCCAACTACTCTTTTTAGTGAATTTAGGGATCTTGACAGCTTCATCACTACCAGAATCATCATCAGATGATTCTTCGTTCTCTCCTTTTCTAGACCCGGCACCTGAATAGGTTTTCAGGGGTTTTGGCTACAGAGCTGCCGGGCGCATCCCCAGGTGGTGGATAGGGGAATGTCCTGTCTTTGCGGGGTAGTCAGGTCATAATACGGAAAGCCTGACCGCGAACCATTGTAGCCAAACTGTGTGGAGAAACGCCACGCTCCATGCAGTATAAAGACCCCTTCTATATTTCTCTAAAGAGAGCAGACGCACTGGGTATCGTATAGAAGGCTAAATTTCCTGCCCCTACCCATTTCTCCCCTTTTCCAGTGGCAATCAAAAGTCGTTGCCCCGGTTGTCCCTTCCACCTTTATTTCTTTCTTCTTTTACTTACAATTTGTTTTGAATTGATTAACTTGTTCTCGTCCTGATATAGCTGAAAATATTGCTCATTGGACGTTAAACTCTAACTAATCAATCAATCAAATCCTTTTCTAGAATCAAAATATTCCTTGATTCGTAGTCTTCTGGAAAATTGATCAAGGTCTTCTTCAAGTTCATGTACATTTGTTTTTAAAGGCTTGGGGCAAAAATTCAAACCCTTGGACAGCAGTGATGTTTCGGCTGTACTCAAATTTTTGCTAGATAGTTTGACAACAACGTTGGATTTAATTGACTGATGTTTTCGCCGAAAACGCCGTGACCGTGTTTTCTTTCTGTTTGTCTGAAAAATTGTCTTGGTCGGTTTAATTTCATCTCTATTAAATTTTGTCCCCTGCTTTTTAAGTAATTTATAAGTTTCTATTTCTATAATTTCACCTAAACGTTGCTTAATGTTAGAGACAGCTTCAGGTTGGAGATTATTTTCACAATCGTTTAATAAGTCTCTGACTTCACGGCCTACAGTTTTCTTTTGATGGGTAATGTCATTAAGTAAAAGATTGAGAAGTCGGAAAGAGCAGTCACTTAAAATTTTATCCCAACGCCGAATGAATGTGTTAGATTTTAAACCTGGTGTTTGTGGTGTTAACTTAATTTGAAGTCCCTTAGGAACTTTACCATTAGAAAT
The DNA here is from genome assembly GCA_002080025.1 of Modiolus philippinarum. Lineage (NCBI taxonomy): Eukaryota > Metazoa > Mollusca > Bivalvia > Mytilida > Modiolidae > Modiolus > Modiolus philippinarum. The sequence continues at coordinate 3,206 of MJUU01005404.1, forward strand.
ATAATTGGACAAATTCGAAAAATGGTGGTCAGTTTTGATTTCATCTTGTGTCATGGATCTTAAACGTTTAAAATAATGGTTGTAATTCATATTCATAGGTTGTACGGATTATATCCGAAAACATAATACCAGCTAACTAAGGAAAAAATAGTAATAAAAATACCTGAAAAGATAGCCAACGCACAAACCTATAGGATGTCGGATCGCAAACAAAATTAACGATACTGTGCAAACAAATTAACCGCCGTGCGCGGTCCCGGCTTATGAATAGGCCCGCAGCATCCTCTGAGCTTGGAGTATGAGTCTTCCTAACAGAGGACCCCGAGGGAACCCCGGGATATAGAAATAGGACCCAGTATCTCCGGCTTGCGGGGTGTGACCCCTCCTAAACGGAGGCTGACCCCGAGGGTCCCGGGATATAGAAATTGGACCCATTCCGTGGTTGTGCGGGATTAATAAATACACAACCCATCTTTCGGATGGGATGTAAACTCAGGTCCACGTGTTGGAAGAAATGCCACGCTTCCTGCACGTTAAAGAACCCTTGTAGTAAGCTCTTTTTGGGGTGGTCCGTAGGTGACCGGCTACAAGGCTAAATTCCCCGCCCTTGACGATTTCACCCTACTTTTCCAGTGGCAGTCAGAATTTCCCGTCCCATGGCCATTCCCATACCCCAAAGTGATTATTTATCAACAAACTTGTTCTCGTCTTGATATAGCTGAAATATTGCTGAGTAGACGTTAAACAATATTCAATCAATCAATCAATCAAACAAATTAATAATATATACGTCTAAAGTGATACACAACGATATCAAATTAAAATTATTATAGAGAAATTTAGGCAATAAAAAACCTAAATTGATCAAATGACGAAATTTTCGCTAGACCTACTAGCTTTCTCAACGTCTCGCGATAAGTGATCGTAAAAAAAATATTTACATACATCGAACGTCAAAGATATTTTACCTGGACACAATATTACAATTTTTACACAGATATTTTGTACTAGACTTGTTACAAAACATAACTGAATGATAAATTAAGAAAATGGGTAGGGGCGGGAAATTTGCCCCGCTAAACACTATATGTACAAACACCACTTCTTTAAAAATTATATAAACAAATACTGTGAAAATGAATACTTAAATAAACGGAATAAAAACTAATTACTATGATTTCTTGTTAATGCCATCCGGATGTAATGCACATAACTCTCTGATCCAGAAGCTTTCTCTCGATTGTCTCTGTTTATCGCTCAAACCCCGCACATGATCAATGATGGTCACTTTTGATCTTGCAAAATCTTCCAAAGAATGCCCAGGTAATTTGAAATGTTGACTGACAGGCAGAAATGGATTTTTGGTTAGGGTCACTGCGGTGTCCATTCATTCTTTTGTTGAACGGTTGGACACTTTCACCCACATACTGTAGACCACAGACCTGGCAGTCAATGAGGTATACGACATTAGGTGTCCTACAATTTACATTGCAGAACACCTTGTATACCTTACCTGTTTTTTGCTACTAAATGTTTGTGTATGTTCCATTTGCTGACAACACTTGCACCTTCTGTCATCACAAGGTTTGCATTGGCCAAGTGGTGATGAGTTTTGCGGAAGGTTCGCTCGGACCAAAGTATCTTTAATGCTTTTTGGTCGTCTAAAAGCAATAATAGGAGGCTCAGGGAACATTTTCGATAGTTTTTTTTGCATTTTTCGATTTCTTTCCAGTGATGTCGGACCAAGCTCGAAACGTTTGCAAGCGAAAGATGATACTTGATGACCAAGGAAATTCTTTTATTTACCTTCTTATCTTTGTATTGAAGGAGCTCGTCTCTGGTGACCCGGCATGCTCTATTGAAACCTTTTTGTGTGACTTTGTCAGAGTATCCCCTTGATTTTAGATGGTGCCTTAAGTCCCCAAGTCTTTGTTTAGTGGTGTTGTCAGATTAACAAATGCGTTTTACTCTGGTGGCTTGGCTATATGGTATGCAATTAAAATAGTGTTTAGGGTGGCAACTTGATGGAGACAGATATTGATGTTTGTCTGTCGGTTTTGAATATATGTTCATGGAAATTAATCCCCCTTTGATGTGGTGGTAGTATCAAGAAAGGATATTTTAGATTTTGACACTTCATGGGTAAATTTGATAGAGGGGTGAATAGAACTGGCATGAATAAAAAAAATCGTCTAGTTCTTTCTCGGTATGTGTCCATTTCATATCAATATCGTCAATAAATCGGAACCAAGATAGTGGTTTTTAGGTGTGGTTAAAAGCAGCTTTTTTTCAATACATCCCATAAAAATGTTGGCATAAGATGGGGCCATCTTGGTTCCCATAGCTGTACCATTGACTTGAAGACTGTGCTCTCCATTGAAGGTGAAATTATCATGCTTAAGAACCAATGTGAGTATTTGCACTAGACTTTCAGTAGGTGGTTCTTTAACTGTCACTTTTCCCAAACTTCTTTGCATGCTGCAATGCCATCCACATGTGGAATGTTGGTGTAAAGTGAAGTTACATCCATGGAGACTAGTATGGTATTCTCTAGAAGATTTAGTTCTTCCATTTCTTTAAGGTAGTCAGTAGTATCTTGAATATGTGAGGGGAGATCTTCCACAAATGGTCTGAGATGGAAATCAACGAACTCTGATATCTTTTCTGTCGGGTGACTATTAGCTGAAACAATAGGTCTGCCGGGGTTGTTTTCTTTGTGGATTTTAGGTAGAAGGTAGAAGCGACCAGGTTTTGGATCTTCAGGAATAAGGTAATTGAGGGTAGTAGTGTCAATGTGCCCGTGTTCATGCATAGCCTCTAGGCTTTCGGTTATCTTTTTAGCAAAATCAAAAGTGGGCTCAGAATCTAGTTTTTCATGAAATTTATTATTTGAAAGTTGTCTTTCGGCTTCCTGTAAATAATCTGTCTTGTTCAAGATGACTACTGTACTACCCTTGTCTGCTGGTTTTATAACTATATCGTTTCTTTCTTTGAGATTTTTCAGAGCTGATCGTTCCTGTTTTGACAGATTGTCAGTTTTAGGTACAAACATGTCTACAGTTTGTCTAATATCTGATTTAATAAGATCTATTACAGATTCGAGTCTGGTGTTTTTGCTCGGTTTAGGAATCCAACTACTCTTTTTAGTGAATTTAGGGATCTTGACAGCTTCATCACTATCAAAATCATCATCAGATGATTCTTCGTTCTCTCCTTTTCTAGAATCAAAATATTCCTTGATTCGTAGTCTTCTGGAAAATTGATCAAGGTCTTCTTCAAGTTCATGTACATTTGTTTTTAAAGGATTGGGGCAAAAATTCAAACCCTTGGACAGCAGTGATGTTTCGGCTGTACTCAAATTTGTGCTAGATAGTTTGACAACAACGTTGGATTTAATTGACTGATGTTTTCGCCGAAAATGCCGTGACCGTGTTTTCTTTCTGTTTCTCTGAAAAATTGTCTTGGTCGGTTTAATTCCATCTCTATTAAATTTTGTCCCCTGCTTTTTAAGTAATTTATTAGTTTCTATTTCTATAATTTCACCTAAACGTTGCTTAATGTTAGAGACATCTTCAGGCTGGAGATTATTTTCACAATCGTTTAATAAGTCTCTGACTTCACGGCTTACAGTTTTCTTTTGATGGGTAATGTCATTAAGTAAAAGATTGAGAAGTCGGAAAGAGCAGTCACTTAAAATTTTATCCCAACGCCGAATGAATGTGTTAGATTTTAAACCTGGTGTTTGTGGTTTTAACTTAATTTGAAGTCCCTTAGGAACTTTACCATTAGAAATATAATTGGACAAATTCGAAAAATGGTGGTCAGTTTGGATTTCATCTTGTGTCATGGATCTTAAACGTTTAAAATAATGGTTGTAATTCATATTCATAGGTTGTACGGATTATATCCGAAAACATAATACCAGCTAACTAAGAAAAAAAAATAGTAAATGAAAATTATTATAGAGAAATTTAGGCAATAAAAAACCTAAATTGATCAAATGACGAAATTTTCGCTAGACCTACTAGCTTTCTCAACGTCTCTCGATAAGTGATCGTAAAAAAGTATTTACATACATCGAATGTCAAAGATATTGTACCTGGACACAATATTACAATTTTTACACACAGACTTGTGACAAAACATAACTGAATGATAAATTAAGAAAATGGGTAGGAGCGGGAAATTTGCCCCGCTAAACACTATATGTACAAACACCACTTCTTTAAAAAATATATAAACAAATACTGTGAAAATAAATACTTAAATAAATGGAATAAAAACAAATTACTATGATTTCTTGTTAATGCCATCCGGATGTAATGCACATAACTCTCTGATCCAGAAGCTTTCTCTCGATTGTCTCTGTTTATCGCTCAAACCCCGCACATGATCAATGTTGGTCAGTTTTGATCTTGCAAAATCTTCCAAAGAATGCCCAGATAATTTGAAATGTTGACTGACAGGCATAAATGGATTTTTGGTGAGGGTCACTGCGGTGTCCATTCATTCTTTTGTTGAACGGTTGGACACTTTCACCCACATACTGTAGACCACAGACCTGGCAGTCAATGAGGTATACGACATTAGGTGTCTTACAATTTACATTGCAGAACACCTTGTATACCTTACCTGTTTTTTTTGCTACTAAATGTTTGTGTTTGTTGCATTTGCTGACAACACTTGCACCTTCTGTCATCACAAGGTTTGCATTGGCCAGGTGGTGAGGAGTTTTGCGGAAGGTTCGCTCGGACCAAAGTATCTTTAATGCTTTTTGGTCGTCTAAAAGCAATAATAGGAGGCTCAGGAAACATTTTCGATAGTTTTTTTTGCATTTTTCGATTTCTTTCCTGTGATGTCGGACCATGCTCGAAACGTTTGCAAGCGAAGGATGATACTTGATGACCAAGGGAATTCTTTTATTTACCTTCTTATCTTTGTATTGAAGGAGCTCGTCTCTGGTGAACTGGCATGCTCTATTGAAACCTTTTTGTATGACTTTGTCAGAGTACCCCCTTGACTTAAGTCCCCAAGTCTTTGTTTAGTTGTGTTGTCAGATGAACAAATGCGTTTTACCCTGGTGGCTTGGCTATATGGTATGCAATTAAAACAGTGTTTAGGGTGGCAACTTGATGGAGACAGATATTGATGTTTGTCTGTCGGTTTTGAATATATGTTCGTGGAAATTAACCCCCCTTTGATTGTGGTGGTAGTATCAAGAAAGGATATTTTAGATTTTGACACTTCATTGGTAAATTTGATAGAGGGGTGAATAGAACTGACATGAATAAAAAATCGTCTAGTTCTTTCTCGGTATGTGTCCATTTCATATCAACATCGTCAATAAATCGGAACCAAGATAGTGGTTTTTTAGGTGTGGTTAAAAGCAGCTTTTTTTCAATACAACCCATAAAAATGTTGGCATAAGATGGGACCATCTTGGTTCCCATAGCTGTACCGTTGACAGCTAGTGCTCTCCATTGGAGGTGAAATTATTATGCTTAAGAACCAATGTGAGCATTTCCACTAGACTTTCAGTAGGTGGTTCTTTTACTGTCATTTTTCCCAGACCTTTTTGCATGCTGCAATGCCATCCACATGTGGAATGTTGGTGTAAAGTGAAGTTACATCCATGGAGACTAATATGGTATTCTCTGGAAGATTTAATTGTTCCATTTTTTTAAGGTTGTCAGTAGTATCTTGAAGATGTGAGGGGAGATCTTCCACAAATGGTCTGAGATGGAAATCAACGAACTCTGATATCTTTTCTGTCGGGTGACTATTAGCTGAAACAATAGGTCTGCCGGGGTTGTTTTCTTTGTGGATTTACGGTAGAAGGGAGAAGCGACCAGGTTTTGGATCTTCAGGAATAAGGTAATTGAGGGTAGTAGTGTCAATGTGCCCGTGTTCATGCATAGCCTCTAGGCTTTCGGTTATCTTTTTAGCAAAATCAAAAGTGGGGTCAGAATCAGGGATGGGGTCGATTACTTTTAAATGTAATTGAATACATTACAATTACTTTGCTTTGAAAATGTAATCAATTACATTACAATTACAACATTTTTATTTGTAATTGATTACAATACATTACTTTCATCTGTTGTAATCATGCTTATGAATACATATATATGTCTTTGGAAGATACCAGTGCCTGTTGAAACAGAGATCATGCTTAAATATACATTTACGCTTTTCATACAAAGGTCATTTGCTGCCACAAGCTTAACTGAACTTTTTGTTCATCTTTTGATAAGTAGATCAAAATTGTTCAATTACAAATGCTTCATGCTAAGCATTTTATATTTTAAGTGTAATTCTTCACAGAGTTATCAGTTTTTACAATAATATCGCAATGGTGATAATATGTTAATTTTAGTGAAATGATATTTTTTTTCATGGTTGATACAACAGTATTTTCATAAAAGCTGCATCTTTTCCGACTTGGAAATTATATATTACTCAGTTTTCTCTATTAACAAATAAAAACTTGATTAAGAAATTGTTTTGAAGTTAGTTTAAATCTGGCAATTATACATTTTGTATATCCAGTATTTTACACTTATTAGTATTGACAATTTATTTTTTCTTTATTTAGGCATATTAATTGACATCTACATGTTTTTATTACAATTATTAGCTTGTCATTTTTATGACCAAGAGATATGTACTAGTACATGATTGTTTTAATTGAATTTATTAAATGAGATCAACAATTATTGAAGGAATACCAGTGAATGTTATTTCTTTAAAAGTTTACATATTAAATTTTTGAAAGTAAATATTGTTATTATGTGCATCTCAGACCTTTACCAGTTTCTTCCTTTTTAAACTTAAAATGTTAAAAATTTTAAGAAAAATGGAACTAAGGTTGAGTTCTGAATTTCTGATTGATTTTCATATGAAACTCTTATTGGTATCTATATATTTTGTATTAGGTAATAACTTATGTAGTAAAATAATTATTGTAATTTTAGACATATTAAGACTACACTTTAGTATGTATACATGTTTGACATGGAATACAAATCTTGTATATTTGATATATGTATCAATCACTAAGTAATCATAAAGTAATCAAAATGTAATCATGATTACTCATATTTTTCAGCTGTAATTGATTACATTACAATTACAAGTAATCTAAAAAGAGCTTGATTACAGATAACACATGATTACTGAAGAATATGTAATCAATTACAGCTGATAACGATTAATGATTACGATTACCCCAAGCCTGGTCAGAATCTAGTTTTTCATAAAATCTATTATCGGAAAGTTGTCTTTCGGCGTCCTGTAAATAATCTGTCTTGTTCAAGATGACTACTGCACTACCCTTGTCTGCTGGTTTTATAACTATATCGTTTCTTACTTTAAACATATTTTATTGTTAAAAAATAAACAAATGGATTAGACACAAGTTTTGCAACTTAGAATTGTCTTCTCCAATTAACATTCATAAAATACAACATACAATGAACATAATTGTCATAATATATATACAATTTATAGAATAGTATGAAAGCGAGAAAATGTGAGAAAAGGTACGATTTAATGATTGTTTTAGAATAATTAAAATGATATAAAATATATTCAAACAGACATAACGATTAGATTCAGTCGAACGCGCCTTAAGGCGTGTAACAGTACACAGCCAGTATTGATAATATATTTGTGTAATGGATTAACAATAAAATTGGTGAGTACTCATTAATCATTGATTCGTAGTGAAGGAAAGTGAACAAAAGTACGTTATGGTCATTCGAGTTTTAACTTATAAAACAACTAATGCAATAATAAGTTTATTTCGTTATCGGTACGAAAATCTGTGTGTATTTTTGATGTATTTTTGTACACACGTAAAAATGGCAGAGTTGTCATCCAAACTTATAATATCACTACCAAATAATAACAAGTCTAAAGATATAGGTAAAACAGGCAAGTTTAACATGTTAATATCATTAAACAATATATTTCTCTGTTGGTTAAATCGGATACAGTTAAAAACATAATGTTCTGCGTTTTCACTAAAATGACCACATATACAATTAGCATTTTCTATTAAATTTGCGTGAAATAAATCTGCATGTAAGGAACTACACTTATTACGTAATCTAGCATGTAAAACACTTAAAAATATATCACCAATACAAAAATAACTTGGTGGTTTTACATTTTTAAAACAAAAAAGGCGTAACTTCCGTTTAAACGAAGTAAAAGTTGGAAGTTGCCTTAATGACAAGTCCAGCGAATTCCATAATTTGATACATGACGGAAAATAGGAATGCTGATAAATGGAAATACGGCTTAAAAGTACCATGATATTTTGCCTCTGGCGTAAATTATAGTTCGTAATTTCTGAAATAGTTGGGGGTAGCAAATCAGATAAATATTCTGGTACCTGATTATTTATTACTTTATAAAATAATAAGACCTTTTTAAATTCCCTTCTAATACTTAATTTCTCCCACCCCGTTTCTTTGTAAATAGACTGAATGCTAGCATACACGGGTAAGCCAGTTACTATGCGTGCTGCTTCGATCTGGATTTTTTCCAAGCGGTCAGAATTAGTTTGACCACAATTATCCCATACTTCGGAACTATACTCTAAAATAGGCCGTATAAATGTAAGGTAAATTTTTTCTAGGTAGGTCCTATTTAGTCTGAATTTAAGCTTACGCAAATCATTTAATTGTTTGGAAGATCTCTCAATTAATATATCAATATGTTTTGTCCACTTGCAATCATTACTAAAAGTGACACCAAGATGTTTATGTGAATTTACAGGCTCTATATTGGAACCTCCAAATTCAAAAGATAGATTGCTGTTTAAAGCTCTAGCATTAAAAATCAAAATTTCTGTTTTATTCGGGTTAAACTTTACCAACCATTTGTCTGACCATTGTTGTATGTGATCAAGATCTATATTAATCAGATCTTTTAAATTCTTTTCGCTATCAGCAGTATGACCAATAGATGTATCATCTGCAAATAGTCTTCCGAAACCAGACATGCCATCTGTTATATCGTTTATGTATAATAGAAATAGTAAGGGGCCCAAAACTGATCCCTGAGGCACACCAGCTTTCAAATTACCGACAAGTGACACAGAGTCTCGAAGCATGACTTTCTGTGACCGACAGGACAAATAACTCTTTAGCCAGCTATGTAAGTTACCTGCAATACCGTATTTATCAATTTTATACAAATGACCTTTGATCCACACGGTATCAAACGCTTTGCTGATATCTGCAAAGGTTATACTGGTAACTTGTTTGTTGTTCCAAGCTAGTAAAACTTTATTATACATCTCAATCAGTTAATGAGTTGTAGAATATCCCGGAATAAAACCTGATTGGAACTTGTAAAGTAATCTGTTTTCTAATAAATGGTTAAAAATATGTTTGAAAACTATCTTTTCTAAAACTTTACTAACGCATGGTAACAAAGAAACTGGTCTATAATTCGACGGGAGAGACTTATCTCCTTTTTTAAATAACGGAATATAATGGGCAAGTTTCCATTTGTCTGGAAACAAATGTTCTTGAAGTGATTTGTTGAACAGTAGTGTCAAAGGCTTAGAAATTTCCCTTTTCACCTCAACCAACATTTTATTACTTATAAAATCTGGTCCTACTGCTTTATTTACATCAAGTATAGATAAAATATCATACACTTCCTGTTCACTTACAACTATATGTGACAGCAGTGTCTGACATCTATTATCGAAACCTGGTATTTCTATATTTTCATCATTTAAATCTGAAATAGAACAGAAAATTTTATTCAAGATTACAGATTTCTCTGTCGTTTCATATGATAAATTAAAATGATCATCCGGATCTTGAAGCGGAGGAATATCGTTAGCTAGTTGTTCATTTTTAAGAAGCATATTTATAGTTCTCCAGTACATTTTACTGTTGACAACCTTCAATTCGTCTAGATTTTCATTAATATGCTCGTAAAATGTTTCTTTGCTTCTTTTTTTTCAAGTTATAAACTTTATTCCTCTGTCGTTTAAACTTTAATTCCGCCGAGTGCGTTTTTAGCTTAAAAAATAATTTCCGCAATCGATCACGTATTCGTGTTTCCCGTCGTAAGTTTGAATCAAACCAAACTTTGTCGTTACATCTAACTATAATGTCTCGGGAAGGAATGCAGCGTGAAGCGATTTTTAAAAAAAGTATCAGTAAATCGGGAACAAGCAATATTTATATCAGCCGGCTCATTGATCAATACTTCCCAATCAGTTGCATTGATCAATAGTTTCATCTTTTCATAGTCTCCTTTTTTATAATCCCAAACACTCCGAGTGAAAGATTTTTTATTACAATAATCTATTCCGATTGTGACGTACGTCCCGACATGATCACAGATCGTTCTATCAATAGGTATAGTATCTGTGTCAATCACAGAAATTGAATCGGTAATCAATATCGGATCAAGCAATGACGTGTTATCTGCTCGTGTATCGAAATGAGTAGGTTTATTTATAATGTTAACAAGGCCGTTGACGAAAACAATATCTTTAAGATTGTTTGGTAGATCTGACATAAAATTTTTATTCAGATCACCTAGACAAATTATATTATTATAAGGCATTTTTTAACATTAAATGAAACTATTGCCAAAAATACGCTGGTGACTGTCTCTCTGACCTGTAATTTATATTGATCAGAAATGACCGTAATTTAGTTTTAAGTTCGAACCACATACTTTCGACAAGTTCGTGTTCTAAATCCGTCCGCCGCTGAATGTTAACATTTTCTTTGTGATACATAATAATACCACCGCCGTGTGCGTTCCGGTTTTTCCTTATTGGAATTTCGAAGCCAACTAATTTTATTTCAGTATCGTGTATGTTTTCGTCTAAATGGGTTTCGGTAAAAAAGACAGCATCAAAATCTTCTACGATATCTATTATATAAGATAACTTGTTTCGCAGACTTCTAATGTTACCATGGAAAATAGATAAAGTTTTACCAGTAACGTCTGTTGTACCTCTTGGACCAGGATTGGATTCAATATCCCCACATAATAATAATAAACTGAAGAAAACGATGTGAAATGTGATTGTATTAATATACAATCTAAAAACATTCAATACTGTATACTTCAGTCTACTTAGTTTGGAAAGTACCCTAGATAAAATATTAAAAAAGTCAAAGGATAAAATAAATGTTTTTCGTACATATACTGCACTGATTTTACTGTAGAACAGCCCTATCGTTACTCTATGGGTCATGAAATCATTACCCATTGTCAAGTATAAAACATATAAATAAAGCTAAACAATAGGACTGGAACACAATAACTATGGAATTATAACATGTTGTAGAAGTGAAACCCGAATGACCAATTGTAGAGAAAGTAAGAAATAACAAAATTCTTTGTATGAAAAAACTAAAACGCAAGTATATGTAAAATGCCAGCATGTGGCTAGGTAGGGTTTGAATAGAGTGAAATTAGATACAAGTTAAATCAATAGTTGTATGCATAAAGATTCCGAATAATATTTAATTCTATTACACTTCGAGAAAAGAATTGTGACAATAAAAAAATATTTATTGATGTATGGAGTCAAATGATAAAAATAATTATTTGAATCAATTTATAACATAGTGAATAAATTTTGTTTTCGGGTCGGGGGTACAAATCAGTAAATTTACAAATAAAACATAAATATATGTTCATACATAAAAAAAAACCCCAGAAAACAGTAAACATGACAAAAAGAAAACAAAAATAACATAATTACATAATTCCTTAATACCAAACATGATATCAAGTGACACAAAGTTATCTTACTTGCATTATTTCATCAAGGTACAAGATTTATAGGCATAAAATTTACAAAAGCAACTTGTTGAATGTAAACACTTGTTTGGAGGAGAGCATTATGAATTATCCTAAGCTTTCGTAGTATATATGATAAGATGATTATAAAAGTGTTGTGATTTTTTCTTTTACTGAGTTACTGAAACAAAAAATAGATTAAAAAAAAAAAGTAGCAATAAAATGAAGCCGCACGTAATTGGCAAGTAAAAACAAAACAGAATGATCATTTACTTTTTTTTTCATATACAGGACTCGCGGAACAGCCATGTGGAAAAGTATAACTTTTTTAACGGGTATTTAAATTGTACTCGTTTAAAAACTGACTACCAATAGTCAAGTTTTGTATTGATTTTTAAGTTACATGTATTTGAGAACAGCTCTAAGTCATATCACATGACACAAAAGGTACGAATATACACACAATGTATTGTATAAAAACAAAGCCACGTGTTTGTGTTTACAAACAAAAGTGGTTAAAAGGAAAATTGAGTTTTACAGTAAAAAAAGAAAAAAAAATCGTAAATAGATCGTTGCGAAGTTTGATTAGATACAACATAAAAGGCAAATGAAATTGGTTTGATGCACAGTTTAATAATTGACATAATTTATCCTTTAAAAGTCAAGACATACAAAAGCTGGTTCTCATAAAGTTCTAATCCTCGTCAACGTCACCCTCGAGGATTTCACCAAGTTCTAATCCTCGTCAACGTCACCCTCGAGGATTTCACCAAGTTCTAATCCTCGTCAACGTCACCCTCGAGGATTTCTTTTATTGAGAATTTACAGAGCCGATCGTTCCTGTTTTGACAGATTGTCAGTTTTAGGTACAAACATGTCTACAGTTTGTCTAATATCTGATTTAAGAAGATCTATTACAGATTCAAGTGTTTTTACTCGGTTAAGGAATCCAACTACTCTTTTTAGTGAATTTAGGGATCTTGACAGCTTCATCACTATCAGAATCATCATCAGATGATTCTTCGTTTTCTTCTTTTCTAGAATCAAAATATTCCTTGATTCGTAGTCTTCTGGACAATTGATCAAGGTCTTCTTCAAGTTCATGTACATTAGTTTTAAAAGGATTGGGGCAAAAATTCAAACCTTTGGACAGCAGTGATGTTTCGGCTGTACTCAAATTTGTGCTAGATAGTTTGACAACAACGTTGGATTTAATTGACAGATGTTTTCGCCGAAATAGCCGTGACCGTGTTTTCTTTCTGTTTGTCTGAAAAATTGTCTTGGTCGGTTTAATTCCATCTCTATTGAATTTTGTCCTCTGCTTTTTAAGTAATTTATTAGTTTCTGTTTATGTAATTTCACCTAATTGTTGCTTAATGTTAGAGACAGCTTCAGGTTGGAGATTATTTTCACAATCGTTTAATAAGTCTCTGACTTCACGGCTTACAGTTTTCTTTTGATGGGTAATGTCATTAAGTAAAAGATTGAGAAGTCGGAAAGAGCAGTCACTTAAAATTTTATCCCAACGCCGAATGAATGTGTTAGATTTTAAACCTGGTGTTTGTGGTGTTAACTTAATTTGAAGTCCCTTAGGAACTTTACCATTAGAAATATAATTGGACAAATTCGAAAAACGGTGGTCAGTTTTGATTTCATCTTGTGTCATGAATCTTAAACGTTTAAAATAATGGTTGTAATTCATATTCATAGGTTGTACGGATTAAATCCGAAAACATAATACGAGCTAACTAAGAAAAAAATAGTAATAAAAACACCTGAAAAGATAGCCAACGCACAAACCTTTAGGATGTCGGATCGAAAACAAAATTAACGATACTGTGCAAACAAAATAATAATATATACGTCTAAAGTGATACACAACAACATCGAATTAAAATTATTATAGAGAGATTTAGGCAATAAAAAACTAGACCTACTAGCTTTCTCAACGTCTCCCGATAAGTGATCGTAAAAAATATTTACATACATTGAACGTCAAAGATATTTTACCTCGACACAATATGACAATTTTTACACAAAGGTATTTTGTACCAGACTTGTGACAAAACATTACTGAATGATAAATTAAGAAAATGGGTAGGGGCGGGAAATTAGCCCCGCTAAACACTATATGTACAAACACCACTTCTTTAAAAATATATAAACAAATACTGTGAAAATGAATACTTAAATAAACGGAATGAAAACAAATTACTATGATTTCTTGTAAATGCCATCCGGATGTAATGCACAGAACTCTCTGATCCAGAAGCTTTCTCTCGATTGTCTCTGTTTATCGCTCAAACCCCGCACATGATCAATGATGGCCACTTTTGATCTTGCAAAATCTTCCAAAGAATGCCCAGGTAATTTGAAATGTCGACTGACAGGCAGAAATGGATTTTTGGTGAGGGTCACTGCGGTGTCCATTCATTCTTTTGTTGAACGGTTGGTCACTTTCACAACATACTGTAGACCACAGACCTGGCAGTCAATGAGGTATACGACATTAGGTGTCTTACAATTTACATAGCAGAACACTTTGTTTTTTTGCTACTAAATGTTTGTGTTTGTTGCATTTGCTCACAACACTTGCACCTTCTGTCATGACAAGGTTTGCATTGGCCAAGTGGTGACGAGTTTTGCGGAAGGTTCGCTCGGATCAAAGTATCTTTAATGCTTTTTGGTCGTCTAAAAGCAATAATAGGAGGCTCAGGGAACATTTTCGATATTTTTTTTGCATTTTTCGATTTCTTTCCAGTGATGTCGGACCAAGCTCGAAACGTTTGCAAGCGAAGGATGATACTTGATGACCAAGGGAATTCTTTTATTTGCCTTCTTATCTTTGTATTGAAGGAGCTCGTCTCTGGTGACCTGGCATGTTCTGTTGAACCCTTTTTGTATGACTTTGTCAGAGTACCCCCTTGATTTTAGATGATGCCTGAAGTCCCCAAGTCTTTGTTTAGTGGTGTTGTCAGATGAACAAACGCGTTTTACTCTGGTGGCTTGGCTATATGGTATGCTATTAAAACAGTGTTTAGGGTCAGAGTATCCCCTTGATTTTAGATGGTGCCTTAAGTCCCCAAGTCTTTGTTTAGTGGTGTTGTCAGATTAACAAATGCGTTTTACTCTGGTGGCTATGCAATTAAAATAGTGTTTAGGGTGGCAACTTGATGGAGACAGATATTGATGTTTGTCTGTCGGTTTTGAATATATGTTCGTGGAAATTAATCCCCCTTTGATTGTGGAGGTAGTATCAAGAAAGGATATTTTAGATTTTGACACTTCATGGGTAAATTTGATAGAGGGGTGAATAGAATTGGCATGAATAAAAAAAATCGTCTAGTTCTTTCTCGGTATTTTTTCCATTTCATATCAACATCGTCAATAAATCGGAACCAAGATAATGGTTTTTTATGTGTGGTTAAAAGCAGCTTTTTTCAATACTACCCATAAAAATGTTGGCATAAGATGGGGCCATATTGGTTCCCATAGCTATACCATTGACTTGAAGGTAGTGCTCTCCATTGGAGGTGAAATTATTATGCTTAAGAACCAATGTGAGCATTTCCACTAGACTTTCAGTAGGTGGTTCTTTAACTGTCATTTTTCCCAAACTTCTTTGCATGCTGCAATGCCATCCACATGTGGAATGTTGGTGTAAAGTGAAGTTACATCCATGGAGACTAATGGAGACTAATATGGTATTCTCTGGAAGATTTAATTGTTCCATTTTTTAAGGTAGTCAGTAGTATCTTGAATATGTGAGGGGAGATCTTCCACAAATGGTCTGAGTTGGAAATCAACGAACTCTGATATCTTTTCTGTCGGGTGACTATTAGCTGAAACAATAGGTCTGCCGGGGTTGTTTTCTTTGTGGATTTTAGGTAGAAGGTAGAAGCGACCAGGTTTTGGATCTTCAGGAATAAGGTAATTGAGGGTAGTAGTGTCAATGTTCCCGTGTTCATGCATAGCCTCTAGGCTATCTGTTTTGACAGATTGTCAGTTTTAGGTACAAACATGTCTACAGTTTGTCTAATATCTGACTTAATAAGATATATTACAGATTCGAGTCTGGTGTTTTTGCTCGGTGTAGGAATTCAACTACTCATTTTTGTGAATTTAGGGATCTCGACAGCTTCATCACTATCAGAATCATCATCAAATGATTCTTCGTTCTCTTCTTTTCTAGAATCAAAATATTCCTTGAGTCGTAGTCTTCTGGCAAATTGATCAAAGTCTTCTTCAAGTTCATGTACATTTGTTTTTAAAGGATTTATATAAATGTTCAAAATTTCTATAAATTTCAATAAAAGATCACTTGTAAAGCTTCATTTAATTCGTTGCATAAGCATCGGTCAGTGCAAATCTTTACTTTTGCACATTATTTTGTTGAAAAATCCAAAAAATGAAAAAAAAAAGAAGATAAAAATCAAATCTGAATCTTCTTTTAAGTCATTAGGAATGTACTGGTCAGTGTGAAGCTTTCTTTTTACAGATTATTATGTTCAAAATTCCATCAAAACGAACAATTATGATAAAAAATCACTTGCACGTCTTAATCTTAGTCTTTACAAATATACCGGTCAGTGCGAAACTTTGTTTTTACACATTGTTTTGTGCACAAATCCATCAAAATAGTAAATTTTAATAAAAAAAATCACTTGTAAATCCTAATTTTTGTCCTTATGAAGGTACTGCTCCATGTGAATCTCGTTTAATATATTATTTTGTTCAAAATTCCATCGAAATGAAAAAAAAAGAAACAGTTGCAAGTCTTAATTTTAGTCAATACAAATGTATCGGTCAGTACCAAACAAATAAATTTGTTCAAAATTCCAATAAATTTACACTTCTAAATTTTTATTTTAGTTTTTGCAAATAAAATAAAAGGGACAACAGGAAACACCTATAAAGGATGAAAATTATAATTACTTGCCAAAATCTGCCAGGGAACTACACAGGAAAAACAAAAAATAGACAAAAGAAAGACGTGAACGACGATAGGAACTAGGGACAACCGGACTTGGTACCGACACTAGCGAAAGCCAGTGGTAGGGTTCAACCGGTTTATGGGTACCCAAACATCCCCTTTATCTGTCCTGTTTCCCTATTGTTTTGTAAACATTCGAATAAAACCCTGTACAGGTAGACTACTAACTCCATGACAGCAATCTTCAAAGGAGAGAATATGACAATATGTAATTTTGAAAGATGGGTCAAACATACAGGTCAGTGCAAAACTTTCCTTTTACACAAAGTTTTGTTCAAAATTCCATAAAAATTGAAAATTTTAATAAAAAAATACTTCTAAATCTTCATTGTAGTCCTTGCATAAGCACCGGTTTGTGCAAATCTTTACTTTTGCACATTATTTTGTTGAAAATTCCTATAAATGAAAGAAAAAAATATAATAATCACATGCAAATCGTCATCTGAGTCATTACGAATATACCGGTCAGTGTGAAACTTTCTTTTGACACATTATTTTGTCCAAAATTCCAAGAAAATGAACAGTTTTGATAGAAAATGCCTTGCAACACTCTATTTTAGCCGACACAAATGTACCATAGTTTAACATTGGACCCTATGGGAAAACATTGAAAGATCGTCTGTAATTACTGTGTGAAACAACAAAGCCAATTTCATCAAACTTTGTCACAATTTTTGGGTGGCCCCTTTTGAAAATATGTCTGGCAAGTGCACACTTTATCTCAGATGGACACCAGCGGGGAACTTAGTTTTGTCATGTACCATATGGGAAAACACATTCAGAGATCTTTTCTTGTGAAACTGGTCTCCCAATTAGAACCAGAGTTAGTCGCAATTGTCCTTTGTTGGCCCCCTTTGAAAAATTTGTCTGTATCACATCCAAGATGGTCACCAGCGGGAAAAACATTAACGGATTGGAGGAGTCATTAACAAAGATTTACTCCTCTGAAACAACAAAGCCAATCGGATCTAAGCTTGGTGACAACAGTCCTTGGGTGGTAAGTCTGCACTTCATTCAAGACAGCCGCCAACGGGGAACTTATTTTAACATTGTACCCTAATTGGAACCAAATAAAATCGGTTTTGGGGTCAGCACCTAAGTACCTAAGTACCGGCTACTGGGCTTATGAATACCCTGGAAGATGACCAGTTACATGGGTTACAATTACTGGACCAATTATTTTCAGAGCGGCATATTATCCTGAAAGAGTTCAAATTTAAATGTTACGGTCACAGCGTAAAATCTTTATATCATATGAAGTCGAAAATTCACTCAAAAAAGTAATTTAATATGTTTTCAGGGCATGCATTTCAAAATTTTGTGACATGGGCAAAATTATGCATTTTTGTGTATATTTAATAATTTTAGGTTTCAGGTTTTTGTGTAAAAATTAGGACCTGTCATTTTATCTCATTCCTCAACTTCCACGGTTTTTTTTTATGATATCTTGTTATCTTCATTTTTCTTTTCTGTGCCGTACCCATGTTTTGTCTGTGTTTTTTCCCTGGCGTTGTCATTTTCCTTGGATTGTTCGCTTTTGGATTGACGGTTCGGTTCTCACTTACTTGATTGGTAAATTCCTAATATCCATATTCCAGTCAGGAGAGAAAAAACTATTATATACGCCATCATAACATGATGCAAAACGTGTATAGTAAGAAAGGAATCCCTCAGTCAAAGTATTTAAAATCATTTCAACAAGTAATGAGTAAAGATATAAATCGATGAATCTTTAAAAACAAGAGACAATTAAACATAAGAAAGGTAAATACTAAATTCTAAAGAATTTCATTCGGATTTCGTTTGGCCACACACATAGATTTCTTCACTAAAATTACGGATAGTACACTTCTCTAAAGTACATAATCTGTCAGAAATGATATGGAGTAAATACACATACGAAAAAGCCTCTATAAGTATGGTAAACAAGCAATAAAACAACGCTTGGAAAGTATATTTACTACCACCAAAACTTTTCTTAACCTGTAATAGGTGTGGCACACGTTATGGATAACAGGTTATCATTTACTCTACTGTTGGTGACTAATAATATTTTCCCTTTGTATTATGCAATTGTATATTAATTATGACAATCATTAGAGGATCACTGTTTTGTATGGTTTCATCATGTAGTTTTTTCATAAAGTTCCGTTCGTAACAGAACAGGAAAAGATCTGCAACGAGAGGTGCACTGTTTGTACACATTGGAATTCCAATGACCTGCTGATAGACGATGTTGCCGAAACGAACAAAAATGTTGTCTAGAAAAAGATTCAGTGCCATTTACTTTTGTAAAAATGAAACAAAACTAAAGTCTTTCCGACCTATATGAATGGGACATAAGAATAACAGAAACTGTTTAAAAATAAAAGTATTATCATTCTGACTTCCGTGTAAATCACTCGGTGGATGTCCTTCGTGCTGACATGAAAAAAAACTTACTTTTTATAGAAATTGACTGTTTATCAAAATTCTAACCCCTTAAAAACACTGAGACTTCGTTGCGTGTATAGCACTCAGTGGTTGAACTTGATGCTGGATTTGGCTTCCTATTTCGATTTTTTTTTGGTAATGAGTACTTCTTTTTAACCACTTTTGGATTCTCGCTTTCCATTTTATTTGATTCAAATGCTGCTGACGAGAGGTAATTCGTTGAAACACGTGTACAACATAACGGAATTAATTGTTTATCATGCAACTTAGTAATTATTGTATTTTCAATGGGCCATTTTTTTTTTCAAATTTTGACATGTAGTTGACTGTCTATCAAGAAAATTGTGCAATCATTTTCGGTGATTTCAAAATAGCACCAAGATATTCAAAGTGCTTAAAAATTAAACTTTAAAGAACGGTTTCCTTACATGTGGAAAATTTACTTCTTTTTTAAAAACGTCAAAGAGGGTAAATCTGACATTAGATGAAAGTTTAATTTCCAGAGAGATTTTTCAGCATATTTAGGAAACTGATTTGTAAGCCTGTAATCCGATCTAGGAGTTACATTTTGAATCAGCATCCTGTCCGACAAAAATTTTTATATGTTTTTTGATCATTTTCTCTTTCCGCCAAGCTTATGTATGACCATTCAACATAGAGTGCTGATCTGAACTTAACCAAATATCATGTGAAAATTAAATCCTTAACCATAAGGGGCATTGAGTCTAGGAAACGTAAAAAAAGTCGGCACGGTTGAAGTGGTATAAATTGGATGAAATTTTACAATAGAAATTGTTAAGGAAGAGTAGATTTATATTAAAGGATAAAAAACCCATAACATTGGTCGATACCATGGGAATGGGAAAAGGATTGGACGAAACTTTTTTAGAAGAAGAGATTATTTTCAGGCCTAAATATAAAAAAATGACGCCACTAAGGGACTTAAAATCTAAAAGAAATATCAATATTTGATAAATTTCACATAGGTGTTTTATAAGATATGTCATTTATCCTGCAATGGTGGTATTTACTAGACGTATACGACCCTACGAATATTTTTTTCGTATTCGTAGGGTAGACTGGTAACCGATCCGCAATTTTGAACGGAGAAAAGACAGGACGACTGGTTTGAAACCTCGAATACTTTGACGTCACAATGTAAATTCTCTTATGACGTCAGGGATTATACCAAAATGGCCGAAGTTTTTTACTGTCTTCCTGGGCCCGCTTCACAAAGAAAATGCATTTTTAAATAGGGTTTAAATGATTGCAGGATAAGAACAATATACGCACATTGTCGGAAATACAAAATTTATTTGTACTCGCTGCGAAACAGGCGAGAAATGCTCGGTAAACCTCGCATTTCTACCTGTTTCTAAAGCTCTTCAAATAAATTTTATATTTTCCGTCAATGTACATATATTGTATATTTATACGTCGAGGCTAGAAGTAATTGAGAACCGAATCGTCAATCCAAAACGAATAATCAAAGGACAATGGCAACATCGGAAATAAGAAAGACACATAAGTACGGCACAGAACAGAAAAATTAAGTAACACACGCTCATACACACAAAGATGAACAAAACGGACCCAACAAAAACCATGGGTGAGATCAGATGCACCGGTAGAGTAAGCATCTATTGCTTCTTATAAGACACCCGCCGTGTTGAACATGTCAAATCCGGTAGTAAAGTCAAATCCAGTGAAAACAACGATCAAGCTTTAAGGTCAAATGATACCAAAAGAGAACAATTTAGATCGCCATAAAAATTTGCATATACATATATTTAAATATCTTACATCAGAAAATGGAATTCAATTAGGGAGTCACCATGCTTTTTCTGAGTTATTTTCAATTGAATATGTCATCTTTGGTACAAAATTTAAAAAGAAACATAGAGAAAATCCATAATTTAAGCCCATAATTTCTTGTTATCGTGACTTTTCTGTATGTAAGAATTTACGCACATGAACCGAAAACTAACATAACGTAGATCTCAGCATTCTCAATCCATATGTATACAGAAAAACATATGTCATCCTCCTTGTTTTTGAGATATAGCTCGCCAAAGATGGTTCATACGACGACAAATGTGTAAAATCGACATAACGTTGGCGCCGCTATAAATGTATATGTTTATAATATAAAATTTAATGCAGACGTTTTCATCTCCTTTTCCTAACATAGTTTTGTTTAACGATGGGTATTTGTTATTTCAAGAGAAAGGCAATTTTATATTCTAAGGTAGCAAGTAATTATTACTTTCCCGTATTAAATGGGGGATGGGATTGATGCAGTAGAAAGACGAAAAGAGTAGAGAGCGAAGAGAACTAGCGAAAGCTTTTGAAATAAAAAAAACCGCAATGGTTATAAAAAGAATGTGACATCATTAGCTGGACAGGAAAAATAATGGCGTTATAAACAACACGGGAGATCGGTAAAGTACCTGCTGTCCGCCTCAATTTTGAAAATATATATTTGCCAAAAGTGATACTACATATACACTGTTTCGAGAATATACATTCCAATGCATGAGGTAAATGCGAAGTTTTGCTTACCTGAGGGAGCCATAATCCTAGAAGGCATCGACTAATTGAAATATGATTCTCTAAGAATCTTCATACCTCCCAATTGATGCACTAGAAATTAATATTTAATGGGGTCATTTTTATTCCGTAACTCTGTTTTATGTGTACAATTCTCAATTTAAAAATAAGGATTCAAAGTACATTACAAAAGGTGCTGCTGTTGCTGAAAATAAATATTTCATCGAATTTTGAAAAGTGCACGACAATACAAATGTAAAAAATATATGAAAAGGGTGAAATGGGTCACTTTAAAAGAAGCTTGCAAAAAGACTGAAAACTCAAGTGATATTGTTTAGGCTGCAACGCATAAATTTGTTGATTCTCATCCGAATTTCTACAAAAATTGTGTTGGTGGAACTTTTTCTTTTATTTTTTCCCATTTTGTTCTTCCGTTCAAGACGTAGACCTTTGAGATGGTTTACCAAAATCAGATTTTCTGAGTCCAAGCATGTTCCCAAAGGGAACGTATACGTTAATGAAGCAAATTAACCTGCCCTTGGAGAATGACGTTCCAGCAAAGGAACGTATATTTTGTACGTAGCCCAGAACACATGACTTTGGAGAATATTTCGTGAAAGGCCCTTTTATGTGCGTTTATTGTCAGGAAAAGATAGTTTGGAACAATCATAACAATAAGCGCATGAAATTTGTGTTTTATCAGATATCTCATCGTTTTCCTTTGACGTGTCAGTATCCCAAATGAAAGTGGACATTTTCAGCTAGATTCACGTCTTCCCGGATTTGACTACCGACTTTGACATTTTCCCGGATTGAATCACTCACAGTGTGACGGGTGCTGTTAACAGAGCAGGACATGCTTACCCTTCCGGAGCACCTGATGTCACTCTCAGTTTCACTGGAGTTCACACTGTGAGTGCCTTTGTTCTGAATGTTGTGGTTTCTGGTTCTGTGCTTTGTGTCTGTCTGGCGTCATTGTTTTTGTGTCTAACGTCATTGTTTTCTGTGTTCTCGTTTTTGCCTTGTCTTTGGACTTCGATTTTTGTGAATATCACCCCTTTGTTCCTTCGGTATTCTACTGCCGTTGTTTCCTTTGAAGGAGCCCAAAGCCCTAGTGTTTCAGCCCCGAGCTCAGCTCAAAAGTTGTAGCCTAGATCCAACGTGTTGAAACCCTGTGGCCTTACTGTTGACTTGTATTTAAGCCCAGACACCAAGGTTCAAACAAGTTCGATCCCAGAGCCCCTGTTATTGCCAAGATATAGAGATAGCGACAACGATGTTCCGCCAGCCCCTGTTTACGGGGTCTACATTTCATAACTTGTTCGATATGCACGAGTATGTAATGATGTTTCTGACTTCAACGACCGGACTCTTTGTCTCACTGAAAAACTTCTACATCAAGGGTTTAGATATCATAAATTGATAAAAAAACATTCTCTAAATATCATTATAGATACATTGACTTATTAAAAAAATTGGTTCTACATGCAGGGTTCTTATACAACAGGGCATTTCACATCAAAACTTCTATGGAAATATCATTTACAAAATAAATTCAAAAATTGTCCTTCCAAACATATTAATCTATTGAACAAGCTTATTCATAAAGGATATAAATACAACATTGTTTATAAATTTTTACTTCTGGTTTTTGTTGGCAAAAATATTGATCATCTTCTAAATGCTTTACACCATAACTATAATTTAGACAATTTTTCATATTGGCAATATTTGGCATTGCACAATATCATGTTTTTCTTTCATAATTTAGGATGTTGTTATACGAAATCTATTACAAGTATTTCAATATTTCAATTGAAGTTTCATATGCAAGAAGGCTTAATATGATAGCCAACGGAAATTATGGCCTTAGCTAGCTGTCCTTAGCTAGCTGCGAGCATTTGTCCGGACAGTACCAGTGTGTATTGTCTTTATAATTTATGCACTTCATTGTAAGGGTGTTCGTCTTGATAAGTTTTCTTGATTTTTACTGTGAGTCTCTTTGTGTATTTATTTTTTAGCCATTCACCACACAGAGAGGGGGGGGGGGGGGGTGGGNAAAGTGTTTAACCCCACCGCCATGTTTGCGCCTGTCCTAAGTCAGGAATATGTTGGTCATTGGCTTGTCCTAGCCTTCTTATAAACTTTTAGTTTCTTAATATTCGGGTTATTGGATGTGGTTTGTTTCCATTGATTTATTCACTTTTTTACCCTTTTTGGGCCCTTTAGGGTTTGCTATATGGTGTGAGGTTCCTCGCTGTGTTGAAGACCGTACGATGACCTCTAGATGCTTCTGTTTTGACGTCACAATGAATAGACCAATACAGGAATATTCCGGCTTGAAAATCAAGTCAATTCCACATCCGACTTGTGTTACGCAAATGCGCCAGTCGAATGAGCCGTGTATTAATGTCGATCTACCTTAAACTGGTTCAGCCCACTACTTTTTGAAATGCCTGAACTAAGTCAGGTCAATTTCGGATAAGAATTTCCCGTTGGCTTTGCACCCGCTTTATCTTTTTGCCCTTTGTATTTCGGCTCTTGATAATTATGTCCAGTAACTTTGTTATTACACTCAAACTTAATACGTATATTCAGATATCATAGCTTCAATCCAATAAATTGACATATCAAGAATTTGATTTTGTTACCTGTTTTTTTGTATTTTATTCTTTAACAGTGTTGACCGCAGTGATGTAGAAAAGAATGACCAGATAGAAGACAGGTTCATTGTAGGTTGATAGGAATAAAAGAGGCAAATTTTCAATCTTACGTTGGAAGTTGTTTTTCTTTTTCAAAAGAAATATCTTTTGGAGGTTCAACATTTCAAGACGTATGAAGTCTTGCAATTGGTTTCTTTGCAAGCTCTTTTACTTTTCGAATATTTTGGCAAAAGTCAGTTTTGCAAAATGAATGTTTGTGCTATCGGAGACAAAGCTTTTGTTCTGTAGATGTTCTGATACTTATTAAGTCGTTTTATCGCATACAGCATATTTCTGCAGTATCAAAACTGTGTACATGATACAAATACCTTACTTAATTATTTTTTATCAATCAAGGTCATTGTCTGGTTTCATATTAAAATGCAATCCACTAGATATTTTTTATCGTTTACTTAAGCTTGCGATTTATGCACATTAGCAGTATTGTTCCATGCATGAAAAAGATATCAATATTATTTGTTTTATATTGATAAAAAGACATTGACAGTCTTAAGCTAGACGACCTTCTCCAAAACTTCTTCGTGACGGGGACTATGTATTATTATAATAGAATATGGTATCAATTCCACAATGGTTGAAAAGGTGTTTTTGTATTAATTCGACAATGGTTAAATGATGTTTTGGTATCAATTCCACAATTGTTAAATGGTGTTTTTGTTTCATATCGAATGGAAAATATTCAAAGATTTGATTGAATAAAAAAAACGTTTAATAAATTCGACATGAGAAGATATAAAAAAAACCCGACGGTTTACAATGAAACTGCGGATGACAGACATAAAATGTTGGCTAGTTCTAGTCACGGGGGGGGATGTTCATTTCAGGTGGAATTGGGTACAGGCCTGTCGGTGGCATTTTGAAAACACCCCCTTTTCATATAGTTTCCTCAACAAAATATTGACCCATTCATATAGTAAATTTCAAAAATAAGCAACCCAACTGTATAGTAAAAATGTGTAATTGGAGTCAGAAAACTATTCATTTCACAGTAGGAATGTTCTTATAATATATATACTTGATTAATTACAGCAACCAGTGAGAGATTCTGGCCATTTGTGGCTAATTTACGACCCATTGATATACATGATGTCAAAAATTACTACCCATTCATATAGTTGACAACTACAAAAAGCAGACCCATTCCAGTGGCACGTCTGTATATACCTCTATATAGGAACAGACACCCCCAATGAGTTCTAGTATACTAGATAGATAGCTAGGTACATCTGAATGTTTTGAGTGGTAGTTTACTTTACCTATTGTTATTTTGACTGAATCGTCCTCCGAACCATGAGTACACTTCCAAACACCATCATCGTTTTTTTCAGCAGATGTTACTGTATATGTAGTAATTTCTGATGTGATATCTTGTTGCATGTTTGATGGACAGCTTCCTGCTTGAACACCTTGAACAGGGGAGGAACATCGTCCTTTTTCGATATTATCCTTATAAAAAACAGCCACACCTGTCAGTGGTGTTACATGACAAAACAGTGAAAACGATTCCTTTTCTGTTATTGAATCACTAGAAACTGTTATTGTTACGGCAGCTGCAAAAAAAAAATAACATTGCTGTTATCCATTCTTCTACATATATCATGAAAGATTGCCTCAGATATAAACTTTGATAGCGAAATAAACTTTTGAAAAGGTGATAATTTCACCGAATTGTATCAATTTAAAAACTTAAGAGTGGTATTATATACGTGGTGAATGAAAGAATATGGGGTGAATACACATGAGACAAGGTCCCTAAAACAAGCAAAGCAACAACGCTTTTATTGTTGCTCTTCATCTTGATGTCACCAACAGGCCTTCAACAATGAGCAATGAGTATCCAGATTATCGGTATGTTCATATAACATGCTCGGAAAGGCTGACGTTCGCGATGATGGGGTTAAAATTTTGAACAACCCTTCCGCTGGTATATTGGAATCAAAGCACTGAACGCTGGAGTGCTGCTTTGGCAGTTATCTTTGAAATAAGAAATGATTTGAAACTTGATATTTGAAAAAAATCAGTCCAAGAGCTGTATCTCATCTAGATATATAGATTACACCACAAGATCCAGTTCATTACCATATTTTATCCACTAGAGATAGTTAAATTTTAATTGCGAGGCTTGCCGAGGATTTTTAAACTTTTAGATTTAACTATCTATAGTGGAAAAAATATGGTAACAGTAGGGATAAAATGAAGTAATCTTTTTCTCTAATGATAAATGATAAACACCGATAATTGTATTCCGAGTAGATATGGCGGGAAATAGCACGGGTATTCAACATACGTTGAATATGAAAATTTATCTAATGGGTCAGAATCGGTTTAAACTGCACATATTATTAGAGAAACACCAATATACAATATGTCAAGTATTTGCAAAAACATCAGGAAATCAAACAGACAAACAGAGGGTCTGTCTTTTTAGAGAGCATAAAATCAAAATGACGTCTATCCCTAGAATAAACATATGAACAAAAAAGTACATGCTAACTGACTGGCCAAAATGGGAAAAATTATTCAACAAAAGCAATGAACATGAAAGGGCAAGTAATGAAACGTTTTGTTTCAGGGTAATAAATTGAATAAAAGTGCTTCATAAGAATAGGGATGGTTAAAATGCAAAAATGCTATGCGCTTAGGCATCTTGATTATCCCTTTTATCACGATGCGCTTTAATTCAATTAATTACTCTGACATACTTTAAACTACAAAAGAACTTTGTATTGTGAACAATTAAACTATGGAATAATGTTAAGATTATCCTCCTGAATTTATCATGGAAGCACCATCATAAATACTTGGCAAAACAAGATATTAATGATAATTTATTAAATAAAGCTGATTTACATATAACAACAGGAAATAACATATTATATATCTACAGGCACGGAGTACAGAAAATGGTACAAGCCTTTTCTTAAATACTTTCAATAGATATTGCCAGGTACCGATTGATATGGATTTTTCCTGGTGTCATGACAACAAAGTAGACATGCTAAATTTGTAGACTTGGCTTCAGCTTGAAATATTAAAGGGAATTTCAAATACTCTACATATAGTATCATGACACAGGCACTTGATACCTTACATATGATGTAGGTACCTCCACTATGTCATCATCCCCTTTTGATACTAATGACATACATGTAGTTAAGGGTACACAATCTAAGAAACATACATGTATATCATGACATTAACAAAACCCTACAGGATTTCCCCTAAAAGCATGCAATGTAGTTGTTACGTCTAACCCTCAACAAAGTGAACGGTTTTTCCATGAATTAGTCTATTTTATGCCTACAGATCCGCCGTTATGACAATGTACACCAACTGCAATAATTTATTCGTAATCATGGTCGCTGCGAAACGATTCGCAACAAAAGAGGAGATCGTTGTAAGTGATGAAAAGCAACCAGTTCCCCGGTTGTAGCAAATCAAATCCTGAATTATTCTTTCTGACATTTCCTCGTCGTGTGACGGACATCTGTTCCTTATCTGTTCTCTTCAACCCCTATTTATTTTGTTATCTCCTCAGAGAGGTAAATGTTTTGAGCAAACGTGAGTACAAGAAAAACTTAACCCAAATTAGATTGGTTTCATAGGGTAACTGGCTTCGTCACCTTACTAAGCCAATTAAATGTACCGAGTATTCTATTGATATGTCGCAACACTTTTTCTTTGGGGGTAGAAAAAAAAATTATCAGAAGAAATACAATAAGGTTTTTTTTTACATGTGGTGAAAAACCTTAATACTAAATATCAGAAGAAACGTAGAATAACAACATGTCTCCCCGTGTACGTCTTGGGTGACATATTATAATATCCTAAGATATTTTGTCCAAGTTTTCCTTTTACTAAAGCAGCAAGCTATACATGCTGTACAGGTTGCTTACAATGCGGAGGCTTTAAGGGCTGTTAGCAAATGACTTATTGGATAGTCTTTTTTTCATAAAAATCATAAAAACAGGGCCCAAGGCTTATGGATTTTTTAAAGATGGATTTCTTTCTAAAATTTACCTTAATCTGATACATATTTAATAAACCACTGATCAGATTTAGAATAAATGTATAAAACCTGTAAATTGAGATTGGACTTAACATACATAAATCATACATATACATTGATTTGCTCTAAATTTAAACACTGTCCGACTGGATCAGGTCCATAAAGTCATTGATTGTAGCTCGAATGAGGCGCCTTAAGACAACTATGAGCCCAATTCAAAAAGTATATTCGATGATCCCGAGGTAGAAAAAACATTGTCCTTCCTCCGTGACAATTATGTCATCGTACCGGCTGACAAGGCCCAAAACAACATAACATTCCTATTTAGGCCCTATTGGTAATTGGTTCTCTTTCAGCTTTTACACACATTTCGGTTCATGGTTTTCCAAATGTTTCGACTTTATTTGCACTGATGAGACATAAGTTGTCGAAATTCGCATATGCAGAACATAAATTCACAGTAACCTCGGTATTTTGTTATTTATATGCAAAAGTCACTACATTGACTGCTTAATGAAGTAGATGGGCAATGACAATTCATTTGGCAACCCCACATACAAACACACCGCCATACCAAGGGAGGACATACTAAACAATCACAAATCAGTATTGTCTTCCTTTGGTATCAGTTTGAATGAAGAGAACAACAACCTGCCTTGTATCTACTTGGTACCCAAATTACATAAATACCCTTACAAACAGAGATACATTCCTGGGTCTGCCAAATGCACAACAAAACCCCTTTCTAAGATCCTCACTTCGTTACTTTCTGCAGTCAAAGATGGCCTCAAGATATATAGTGATAAAGTATACTCATCAAGTGGAGTGAATCAGATGTGGATTCTCAAAAACTCAAAAGACTTATTAGAATATCTATCTTCAACTGAACTCAACCACTGCAACCGTGTCAAAACATCTGATTTTTCTACTCTCTAAACTACTATTCCACACGATAAGCTAAAGTCAGTACTCCGGGATTTAATACATCAGTCTTTCTGTACTAAAAATGGTGAAAGAAGATATTCGTATTTAGTGATAGGTAAGGATGGGGCCTATTTTGTTAAACAGCAGACAATAGGGATGCCTATGCGGACTAATTGTGCGCCACTTTTAGCAGATTTGTTTCTTTATTCGTACGAAGCCAGGTTCATACAAGGGCTAGTTCAGAAAAAAGACAATAAGCTAGCCAAATCCTTTAATTTCAGTTTCCGTTTATATAGATGTTATTTCATTGAATAATCCTCAATTTAAGGATAACCTTCATCGTATATACCCAAATGAACTCGAAATTAAAGAGACAACTGATACACCATCATCAGCATCATACCTGGACCTATATCTCTACATTGACAACTCTGGACGTCTGAAAACAAAACTTAACGACAAGCGTGATGATTGCGATTTTCCAATAGTGAACTTCCTGTTTTTGAGCAGTAATATTCCCACTTTTCCGGCATATGGCGTGTACATTTCACAACTCATTCGCTATTGCCGTGCCTGTAGTTTGTACAGCGATTTTGTCAACAGAGCGAAATTACTGTCTCAAAAACTTATGCACCAAGGGTATGTCCAGTCACTGTTGCAATTGTCACTATACAGAAGTTTTACGGTCGTCACCACGATTTGACAGACCATTACAATGTTTCTGTTTCACAAATGAGAACAGATATTTTTTAGTAGATCCAGAGTTTGTTACCAGACTGACTGTGACAAAACCGGACTTTTCACTGGCAGTGTGACGGGTGCCACGGGTGGAGCATATCATGCTTACCCTTCCGGAGCACCTGATGATACCTTAGTTTTTATAGGGGTTCACACTGCTAGTGCATTATTTTTGTGGCGTTCTTGTTCATTTTTGTTTATTTGTTATGTCTTTGTCATACTGTCTCAATTCGTGTTGCTGTGAATTGCTGTGATGTTGGATTTATGATTTTAGAATTTCCCCTTCCCCTTTCTTGCTTCGGTATTCGTTTGCCGATGTATTTAAACTTAACATATATATCATTTAAAGAAGACGTATGCTATGATGAAAAACAGGTGTGTAATATGTTTGATTTTCTAACTGATAATATATGTCTTTCATTTGGAGTTGCTATTTATCAGCAATAAACCTATGGTTACTAATTGTGTTCCTCTACTCGCAGACTTATTTTTGTATTCTCACAAGACTGAATTTCTTCAGGGACTCGTAAAAAATCCTAAAATAAAAAATGCTAGATCCTTCAATCTCACTTATAGATATATTGATGATGTTCTTTCCAACGATAATGCATCTTTTGCTAAATGGACCCCGTTAATATATCCGAAAGAACTAGATATAAACGAAACAACAGAAACAACTAGATAGACATTTTTTGGGACTTACATCTCAAATTTGACTAACATTGTCATCTCAGTTCTAAAATCTACGACAAAAGGGACGATTTTAATCGAATTTAATTTCAAAATTATTAATTTCCCGAACATTGGACGGAGTTGACATGTTCAGCATTATGGGTTTCATATCAGAAGCAGGGAACCTGATCTCATCCGTGGTTTTTTCTTGGGTTCGTACTGTTCATTTTTATATGTATGTGTGTTTACATGTTTTCTTTTCTGTGACGTACTCATGTTGTTTCTTAGTTTCTTTGTTTTTCCGATGTTGTCATTACCCTGGTGTTGTTCGTTGTGGACTGATGGTTCTGTTTACACTTACTTGAATATGACTGGATGATTGGACAATAGACAAAGTGAATGTACGCAGTCTTCATATATAGGGCAATGTATTAAAATTTTAACTCCATATTGATTTTTACTCTTCTGTTATGATTTGTTAGTTAAATCCTCATTACTGAATTATGCTATAAATATAAAAAAAAACGCATCCGTTGTGAAAAAATTGTAAAGAGAAACTACACTTGCAATTGCGAGAAATAGCTGATGTATCCCGACAGTCAATTTGATCATTCCATCTCATTTGCAGCTTCAAAGTCTACCTCGAAATAAATTTTCGTTAAAATCAGACGAAGTAGCCATTTTGGAGTTTTATTTTGCATTAATTCGTTCCTCTCATCGGATAAACATTTACATAGAATATGAAAAAAATTCTGCAAATTAGTGCGATATTGAATACTCAATATTCGAACGTTAAATTACGACCATCTTAAAAATGGCGGCAATTTTGAAAATTCTAATCGCACAGTAAACAACTTCTGATGGTGGTCAGACTTTGCGCAAAATTTGATATAATTTCATCCGGCCATTTAAAAAAATCGCTCTGACAAGAATTCTTAGAGGACAAAGAAGAAAGTAGAATAATAACATGTCACCCAGACTTCGTCGTAAATAGACTGAGAGAATATCATAACTGATAATAATATGATATTAATATTATTCGCCTTTTTATTTAAAAAGTAACAATAATATCAAATATAGTGTCAACAGAAATTAAACAGGTGAATGTTGCATACATTAATATAAATTAAGGGATTAGGCAAGTAAAGAAACAAAGATAAAATATATGAATAGAAAAGTAACAGACAAACAAAGGATGAATGGTGCAAATTTGGATATGCATAGCTGATTTTTTTTAGACTTTTTAAACATGAGGCACGGACTAGCCAGACATATTTTGTAAGGGGACCAACCAATTACTATTGTGAGTTAGCTTGGTTCCAATTTGCAAAACAGTTTTAGGGGATAATATATTTGAATGTGCTTTATCGTTGGGTGCAACATGATTTAGTTTGATACTTATGTCGACTTAATGAGATTTTTATGTCGACTTAATCAGAATATTATATGGATTTAATAGGGAAATTATGTTGACATAATCAGAAAATTTTCCGACTTAATAAGAAAATTAAGTCTACTTAAAAAGGGAAATCATGTTGACATAATCAGATAATTATATTGACATAAACAGAATATTATGTCGACTTAATGACACTATGTTGACTTCATCAGATAATAATGTCGACTTGATCAGAAAATTATGTCTACATAATAAGGAAATCTTGGTGACATAATCAAAAAATTATGCTGACATAATCAGAAAATTATGCTGACACATTCAGTAAATTATGTTGACATAATCAGAAAATTATGTTGACATAAACAGAAAATTATGTTGACATAATCAGAAAATTATGTTGACTTAATAAGAAAATTATATGACTTAATCAAATAATTATGTCGAGTTAATCAGAAAGTTATGTCTACTTGCATGATAATTAAATGGAAAAGTGGATGGTGGATTCTGTTCAAACCAATCTTATTATGTGTACTTATTAATTCAGAATTATGTTGACTTAATTAAATGGCATGTTGAATCATATCTCAAAATATGTAGACTTAATTAAGTGATAAGTAGGGACAGACGTCAATACGAAGCGCTTTTACATTGCCTGGTTCAACCATACCGTATATCAGGATATTTTCGCGTCGGGTTTTGTTCGCGATTTTGGTGTAAAACAGGCCAGTAAAAAATTCGCTACGTTAATAATTCGCGTTTTTGTAATAAATCTAATTCATGTGAATGGGCAGTGAAATTTACGCAAAGTCTAAAATTTGCGCATGGTTGCCTACCGCGAACATAGCGAAAATTAGACACACACAAAAAAAATTCCGATATACGGTATATCTTTGGGAGAATTTTATAATGTACATTTACTTTGTATCCTTTCCTTGTTTATTTGGGCAATTCTGCATTTGACTGGAGAGCACGGTGGTTCACTTACAGCCATTTTGTTTTCTTCGTCGATACCTCTGACCGCCTTTCACAAATTAGACTTTCGTTTGAAGATTTTAGACAACCACTTTCAAGAACATATATTTACACCTTTCTGTCAATTGAAATTTTCTCTCCCTGAAAATAGTCGATATTGAAAATGAAATATTTTGCATATGCAATATGTATTGTGCAGAATTGAGTTTTTAGGATAACACCGATGCACCCACGTCCTTTGGCAAAACTGTTTTGCTTTTAAATCTCGTACAAATTTGACATTCATTTTTTTCTCTAATAAAACCAGCAGAGATGGGTGACACGGGGTGTCTGTTCTCCCATTTCCATCATTTTTAAGACATTTTTCCCAGTTTCCGCATTATTTTAGCCTCGTATCGCAATTCCCTTTTTTTCTATTTTCCCAGTTGTCGTTTTCCAATTTCCCTATTTTTTCCTCAATTTTCCAATTAACTTAATTTTTACTATTTGTTCCCATTTTCCAAAAGCTTGTCACCCACTTACTGGCAATTGTGTATGTCACATATATCTACTGCAGTATTGGATTCAGAATAATGAAATGTTGAAAATATTGTAAATTTGATTTGTTTTTTTAATTTCTATTGCGATGTCATCAAGGTAATGAAATACGCACCTTGCTCATTTAAAGAGAAAAAGCGAGACAATTTATCCCGAATATTTCCGTCAAAAACGATAACACAAAATGGTTCCCATTAAATTCATAAAATCTATTTATAGATATATATATATATATGTCATTTCGTTGCCATACATGAACTTCCTTGTCGATGTACAAAATGCATATAATTGAAATACTGCTGTATATTGTTGGTAAGTTAATTTTGATTTAAGGTCAGAAACTTATAACTTAGAATTTCTATCTTATTTAGATCATTTACTACATTTATTCATGTTTGTATTTTTGTACATTTTTAATGAAAGGACTTAACAAGTTCATGTGTTAATCCAATCCAGAATTCGCGATGATTGACAATAATAAAAGCGTTTCTTTTCCTTACCTGGTTCTACCGTGTATTTGTAGAGAATTGTATTATGTGTACCATTTCTTTATTTATTTGGATAATTCTGCTTTTGCCTAGCAATCATGATTATCCACTAATATTTTTTAGTCGTTCATAGTCAAACTTTCTCAGTCCTGTTGCCAACTGAATTTTACTGTTGTTATGATTGTTTTTTTAATTTATCACATTGGCTATAGGGGAAAGTTTGGGCCCAATAAAACTAGTTTAACCCCGCCGCAGCAGGTTTGCGCCTGTCCTAAGTCAGGAAATTTATTAAGCCTTTGTGTGTATTGTCTGTGTTCTAGTTAGTTCACTTTATGTCTATGGGAGTCTAGGATGATGTTTATTTCGCTGAACTTGATTACTCTTTATTTAGGGGCCAAATCCGACCTGCCGTTGGGTGTGGGGTTTCCTCACCGTTCATTGAAGATCTTATGGTGGCTTTGAGTTGTTATTACTCCCCTTTGGGTCGTTGTCTCTTTGACACATTCCCCGTTTCCCTTCTTTTTCCTATTTCATAATAACATTTTAGACAACCCCTTTCTAGAAGATGCATTAACACTTTTTTAATGTCTTTTACATATTTCTATAAGTATAAATAATAGGTTGTCGAAATTGAAAAAAGAAAAATAGTTTTCAGAATATCTCGACCTGACACGTCTGAGTTTTGTTTTAAATGCAAGAACATCTTAGTTGATCGTAAATGCAAATACTAACCATACGTTTACCACTGTGTTCTAAAAATCAGGAATGAAATGTCAACCGCTACAGAAAAATCAATACATAAGAAACCCAAATCTGAATAAAAGCGTCAAAATGTTAAGTTGATATGCAAACTATAACACTTTAACATTCTTTATTGTACCACGCGAGAAAACGTATTCCTTTTGTCATAAAAATTTCTTGACAATCCGAAGAATAATCGAATTACATGAATATGTTGACAGTTTTACTTGCTCGCTTTCGAATTTCCATGCACAGATATATGGTTTCAAATTTAAAACGACATTTCCCTATCAATTCAGATTACTTAATGGGTTTAATTTCAAGTTTCAATGGTTTTACCAAGTGTTATGCTCGTAGGTGTTTTGGGAAAAAATTATAGTTAAACCAATTACAACAGTACTTGTACAGTGCTGGTACAGTAAAAATAACCAATGTACAATTTACACCATTTACCATTACACCTTACGCCATACACCATCCACCTTTCAACATACATCATAAACCTTAGAAAATACACCTTCTACCTTACAGTATACTTGAATTGTCCAATTTAATAAATTTTTATCTCGGTACTTAATTGCGAACTTAATTTATATACTGAAAATGATTTTTTTAGGTGTGGGGGGGGGGGTGCTTTGCCCAGATCCAATTGTTTACCATTCTGTAGTCTTAACATTAAATTATTTTTCTACAAAATCTGATATAAAATAATTGCGGTAAGTATAGATAATACTTCTTATGCTACTTTATAAATGGGTCTAATTAATTTAGTCTCAGTTTACATAAAGTATAAATGAATCGAAGGTGTAAGAACGGTATTTTTAATCTTGCTTTCACGCTTTGCCATGATTTCTCGTTTTTTGTAGGAATTAATATAGTTTGCCCATTTTCATTTCAGTATCAAGGGAAATGAATGACGGAAAAGTTGCAATGAGTTATTTTGATTTAAAACTTATTTTATTTATAAAAGAAAAGGATTGTTCAACAGGCAAAGCCTATGCAAGCCCTCTCCCATAATACATGCAATAGGTATACACATTTAGATATAAGTAAAAACCTGAATACAATCAAAGGACAATACCTTAAGACATGCAATGGCACCATGATTAAAGAAAATCGATATTTGTATTTTAACATAAAAAAATGATAATAAAGAACCAGATGAATTACTATACATACAAAAAATAAACTGTGGACACAGGATATGTCACGCCCGCCCCTGCATCGCCTTAATTTGCACATTGATTTACTGCAGCAGCAATAATATTAAAATATAATCTTAAACTGTGTTTACAATTTCCCTGGAAAAAAATGATGTGATCACTCATGCATGATGAAGGGGCCAGGCCCAACATCTGGGCGTGGAATCGATATGTACTCCACAAGACACAACTGCATGTCAAATATCAAGTACCTAGGACTACTGGTATAGGCTGTACAAACTGCTTGCTAAAAACTTAATGTGATCATTCATGCCTGACTAAGGGGCCAGGGCCATCATCCGGGCAGAGAATCGGTATGTACTCCACAAGACACAACTGCATGTCAAATATCAAGTGCCTAGGACTACTGGTATAGGCTGTACAAACTGCTTGCT
>MJUU01005404.1:40690-58654 GCA_002080025.1 Modiolus philippinarum
CTACTGGTATAGGCTGTACAAACTGCTTGCTAAAAACTTAATGTGATCGCTCATGCATGACTAAGGGGCCAGGGCCACCATCCAGGCAAGGAATCGGTATGTACTCCCCAAGACGCAACTGCATGTCAAATATCAAGTGCCTAGGACTACTGGTATAGGCTGTACAAACTGCTTGCTAAAAACTTAATGTGATCGTTCATGCGTAACTAAGGGGCCAGGGCCACCATCCGGGTGTGGAATCGGTATGTACTCCCCAAGACGCAACTGCATGTCAAATATCAAGTGCCTAGGACTACTGGTATTGGCTGTACAAACTGCTTGCTAAAAACTTAATGTGATCGTTCATGTGCGACTAAGGGGCCAGGGCCATAATCTAAGTAGGGATTTGAGTTGTACCCATAAGGATGCAACTGCTCATCAAATACTATGGACCTACAACTAACATAAGCTTGTAAATTCACAATAGTTTACAATTTGTTGACGCCGCCGCCGCCGCCGGAAACGCTATCCCTAAGTCTCGCCTCCGCGACTTTTCGTCGCGGGCGAGACAAAAACCCAAATAAATCGTGCAAAATTAACAACACAGCAAAGAATAACTTTTAAGCAAATCTGTGAGTGTCATTATGGATTTCCTTTGTCTGGGTTCTAGTGCTGCTGATGAGGAATTTATTTCCGAAATGGCCGTACAGCTCATTAAAATTATTGAAGTTGGAGTTAACATATGTGTTATGGTCTCATGTTCATTTACTCCATATCCTTTCGTAAAATATTTGTGTATTTTTGAACGTATTCAAATATTTGTATATTCAAGTCACTAGAATAGGTTCTATTACCATAGAGGAGTAAAACCATGTTGATGTCTATATCTATATCGTTGTTGATAAGTAATTGCTGAATTGAGTGAAACATATTTAAACGTTGTTCTGTAAACCTGGACAATTCATAAAAAGTGATAATTGTCAAAAAGACTGATGATGTTTAAGGGTTTTGACAATTACAGTCATCCCTTTAATCACAACTTCAATGGAGTGATTGTGGTGTTTAAGGGTTTTTTTACAAGTTACAGAGAAAGGGGAGGTTTTGGTATCTATATACCGATTTAACCTTACTTCTAGCTATTGCCAGTGCCGGTGCCGGTACCAAGTCCGACTATCCCTGATTCCTATCGTTGTCTATGTTTGTCTTTTGTTATTTTTGTTGTTTTTCTCGTGTAGTTCCCTGGTTGATTGTGGCATATGATTTTAATGTTCGGCCATTGTAAGTGTTTCCTGTTATTTTTCCTTCACTGATGAATTAAAATGCTTAAAATGTATACATTTAGATATACTTAAGTTCGCAGACCTTCTAATATTGAAAGGCAATGTATTCACAAGTCTTACAGTAGATAGGAAAAAAACTATTATATAAGGAAGTAGTTCTAGAAAAAGGATGATGAAAAGTTGTGTTTTCATTTCTAAGGTTGTAATATAGAATCCACAACAGCATCGAGTGAGAAACGACATTTCTACACTAGAGATAGTTAAATTTTCAATTTTTTAAACGCGAGGCTTGCCGAGCGTTTAAAATATTTGAAAATTTAACTATCGAGAGTGTAGAAATGTTGTTTCTCACGAGATACGGTTGTGGATTTTATTTTTTCTAATGATTTCAAGGAGATTTTGGACAAAAACATGACCCCCCTTTTCTGATGATCCGAAATAAATGTGTTCTTTGAGCGTGACGTCATCAGGCATGGTCGCCTTTTTTCATGACGTTACAATGGTAAAGTAGCAAAACGGCAAACAAATTTGACGTCATAATTGAATTTCATCCAATCATTCTCTCTAGAGAGGAGAAACATATTTCTCCAACTGTTCAGAAAACGTGAAAACAGTACAGAAATTACAGAATAATGATTCTCTCGGTAAATAGGGTTGAACAATATCATATAAGTAAGAAGGTGTAGGCCATTAATATCTTGAAAAATAAGTTAAGTTTGTGATTCCTCCTTCTGTTACTTAGAGTTTTCCAATCAAGTTCCTTATATAATTTTTGTTAAGACGAATTTCTTCTTAAACTAGTTATAATTCGAGCTGCCTCAACTTGTACACTTTCAAGGAGATCAGATTCAGTTTCTGAACAATTGTCTCAAACAAAATCACTATATTCCAAGATAGGTTAATAAAAACAAAATAAAGAGAGATAGGTTAATAAAAACAAAATAAAGAGAGATTAACAATTTCCTGTCCAGCAAATACTTTAAGTTTCGGAGAAGAGAAAATTAATGCGAGTAGAAGCTTTTTTGTAGATATCATCAATATGAATTCTCCATATGCCAGTAGACTATATTGATAAACCATGATGACAATGATTGTTATTTTCAGAAATAATATTACCATTTAGTCCAAAAGGAACCGTAGGGTGGACTCTAGACTTCCCAGAAAAAAAAAAAAAAACTATACTTTTGGTTTTAATGAGTTAAACTGAACAGCTCAATTTTTGGACCAGTTTGAAATAATATCAAGAGCATTTCTCAGTGAAATTGCTACTTCATTAAGGTTGTTGTCAACAAACACAAACAAAGAAGTAACGTTTGCAAAAAAGAGAATATTATTATTAATATTGTCAACTGTATAATTTATATATACCAGAAATAGAGAAGGACCAAGAACAGACACTTGCAGACACCTGCATGAATACCTTTCAATGAAGAAGAAAAACCTTCAGTAATTACTTTTTGTTGTCTATCAGACAAATAACTTTCAATCCATGGTAATAATTGGTCATTGATTCCACATTGTTTTAATTTCAGAATAAATCCTTTATGCCAAACTTTGTCAATCACAGAAGACAAATCTGACATCTTTTCCTCCCTCTATCCATATTACTAATAATTGTATGGTAAATTTCAACTAGCTAATTCATTGTGGAATCGTTTGGTTGGAAAACAGACTGAAGTCTAGAGAGAATGTATTATTTTCCTTTATATAACTGAATAGATATTTAAATCGAATTTTCTCCATTAATTTACAAACTACACTGGTAACAGATATTGAACGATAGCTCTATGGAGAGTGTGGACTACCTTTACCTTTAAATATTGGGTTCACATGAGCCACCTTCTACAGTGATGGTACTACTTTATGCCAAACTTTGTCAATCACAGATTGGCATAAAGTGATGGCACTACTTTATGCCAAACTTTGTCAATCACAGAAGACAAATCTGACACCTTTCCCTCCCTCTATCCATATTACTAATAATTGTATGGTAAATTTCAACTAGCTAATTCATTGTGGAATCGTTTGGTTTGAAAACAGACTGAAGTCTAGAGAGAATGTATTATTTTCCTTTATATAACTGAATAGATATTTAAATAGAATTTTCTCCATTAATTTACAAACTACACTGGTAACAGATATTGAACGATAGCTCTATGGAGAGTGTGAACTACCTTTACCTTTAAATATTGGGTTCACATGAGCCACCTTCTACAGTGATGGCACTACCTTTTGATTAAGTGAGAGATTGAACCTTCCTTTATGCCAAACTTTGTCAATCACAGAAGACAAATCTGACATCTTTCCCTCCCTCTATCCATATTACTAATAATTGTATGGTAAATTTCAACTAGCTAATTCATTGTGGAATCGTTTGGTTGGAAAACAGACTGAAGTCTAGAGAGAATGTATTATTTTCCTTTATATAACTGAATAGATATTTAAATAGAATTTTCTCCATTAATTTACAAACTACACTGGTAATATCTATGGAGAGTGTGGACTACCTTTACCTTTAAATATTGGGTTCACATGAGCCACCTTCTACAGTGATGGCACTACTTTTTGATTAAGTGAGAGATTGAACATTCCCGTTAAAGGTTTAGACACAGAAACAGCCACTGCTTTCAATATTTTAGGATTGATACCATCTGGACCAGCAGGATCTAGTAATATTAAATAATTGTAATAGATCTAATACCCACCCTCAGAAATTTCAAATGTATTGAAATAATACTGAGGTGGTCCTATAAAATTTTTACTTTGAGGTTCATCTTCTATGACAGATATACCTGCAAAATGAGAATTCAAAACTCCAGCCTTGTCTATAGGGAGGATGTTAAATTGTTCATCTTTTTCCAAAAAAAAAGGGGAGCGTTCCTATTTTTGTAAACTGGGAGACATATTTTAAAAAACGCCACCAATTACAAGGGGGACTATTTTTTTCTACTAATTGAATTACTTTTTTCCTATAAATCATCTTCAGCTTTTCCTACCAAGTATATTACCTCATTTCTTGCTTCCCTAAAATTTCTCCAATGTGAAGGGTTATTAGAATGTTTACCTGTTTCTGTGTCTGATTTTATTACGAATGTTATAATTCATAAAAGGTTTGTCATTCGGACGAACAGTTATATTTTTTGTAGGTATGAATCTATTACAGCATTCATCAAGTACTTTAATGACATTAGAATAAACTTCATTTTAAAGTCCATGTTATCCCAATCTATAATTACAAGTTGAGTTTTAAGGGCCTCAAAATCAGCAGGGTTAAAATTCCTTATTTGACGTTAAAATGCTAACTGTTTGAAAGACTTGAAATGTACTTCTATGGATACTGGTGAATGTGTACTACAAATTGATGGTAAAATTTCTGAGGAATTTAAACAGTTTTTTTCGATTTGTGATGAACAAGTCAAAACACGTACCGACTTGTCAAGTAAAATTTGTGGGTTCCCAAACAACATTTTCTGAGTTAAGTTGTCATTAAATCTGTTAAAGTACCACTACAAGTAGACAACATGTCACGATTATAATCTCTTGCAATAAAAACAGGTAAATTACAATCAAGAACTTTCTCTAAAGATTCCGCAAATAAATCCCAAAATTGCGAGATTGAAGTTTGGGTCTATATAAAACATCAACTCAAAAGATGTCATGATTACTATTTCGAACTTCAATCCTAAATAATTCAATACCAGTTATATTTCAGTCATTTCGAATTTTAAAATATATTTTTTATAAACATCATAACCCCGCCGTCATGTCTATTTCCGTCAAGTCGTGCTGGGACATGGAATCCCCCAAGTTTTAATCTATCATTTTCAAGTGAAGTATAAAGATATGATTCGGTAATACAA
This sequence comes from Modiolus philippinarum, assembly GCA_002080025.1. NCBI lineage: Eukaryota > Metazoa > Mollusca > Bivalvia > Mytilida > Modiolidae > Modiolus > Modiolus philippinarum. Next base: position 45,810 of record MJUU01005404.1, read on the forward strand.
ATAACATCATAGTCTTTAAGTTCATGATTGATGCGATATAGTTTAGAAGGTATACTACAAACTTATTATGAACTGGTCGTATATTTTTTTCTATCATTTATTTGGGGTCCTGCCACCAACCAGCAAGAGATATTTCAAAACAAAACAGAAAAAAGAGATTTTTTTCTTCAACTGTGGAAAAACACATATTACAATAACTAAATAGAGAAAAAAATGCAAGTTAGTAATATGTATCAGACATTACACTCACATATAACACATTGACTCCTAGAAACAAGTCTATTGGCTTGAATAACAGACACTTCATGACACACACAAACTAGAAATGAAAACAAATACTGGAAAAAAGAAAAATAAAATTATTTGATAAAAATAAAACTTAAAAGATTTTGAAGTAATATTTTAAACAAAGTGATCTTTTTTTATACTGTATCTGTATTGTTTAAACCGAAGCAGAGTTGCAATGATTCCATTTTTTTTTGCATTATAAAAGTGAACTTGTACAATTAATAGCTTCAACTGAAAAGGGATGTATTCATTCGAAGAAATATAATCTTCAGAGAAAAATAAATTAATCTAAGGGAGTACGAGTGTCAGAAATTTTGTTATTAGAATTAAAATGTTGACCTTTTGTTTTGAAGAACTTTGATTTTAGAACAACATAAACAAAAATATTTTGAAAATCCACTGAAGAATTTTTGAGATATAAGACGTCAAAGTTTTGCCGGGAAAAAGTTCTCTCTAGAGTTTTTCTGTAATTTCATTAGCTGTTTATAAGCCTTGAAATATATGAAAATTATTTGGAAGTTTATATAATTTTATACATTGTATTGTCTATTTATTGCATTTTTAAGTGACCCATGACCAAGAAAATAAGATACATGTACAAAAAAAATTATTCCTGTTTAAATGGATAAAGCCCGAGGATATCGAATGCTTCTGAACTCTGACGCTCATACTCTTTTAAAACTTTTTACAAAGATTAGAAAAGTAAAGATCGAAAACTAGTCCCGTAACAGACTTAAAAAGTGTAAGCACATCAAAATATATTTTTGTCAACATATAATAAATATAAAACAATACACAATGAAAGGATCTAATGTCCTTACAAAGAAACATAACGAATGTGTTTCAAGTTAATAGTAATTACATGTATGACACACAACGTAACTCGCAAAACATAGGAGCTAAGGTAAAGATTAAGTAACGAGTGACAGAGACATTTACTTGTGTTATATTGTACTTTGTTATTTGTTACCAGCTGGTCGATGTCACTGCTGGTGGACTGTTAGTCCAAGAGGGATATCACTAGACCAATAGTCAGTACTTCGGTGCTGACCTAAAACCAGATTTTATTTGGAAAGTTGCAATATTTAAATTTTTGAAAATTTTGTTGAAAAGTAAGGTGTATCTCCGTCATGCAAAGCTCTGTCATTAGCTAATTTTGGCTTTCCACTAAGATCGTATTTGGTTAATTGTTCTCTATCAGTTTTTAAACATCTTTGAGTTAATGAGTCTTCCAATTGTTTAGATTTTATCTGCACTGATGAGACATAAGTTGTCGACATGGCCATTTACAGCAACTTCGGTATTTTGTTATTTTTTATTACTGGGTCGACGTCACTACTGATGGACTCTTAGTCCCCGAGGGTATTCATCAGCCAAGTAGTCAATACTTTAGAGCAGACCCGAAAGCCGATTTTATTTAAAAAACTTGCAATACCCTTTTTTGTAACTTTTGTTGAAAACTTAGGAGTATCTCCTTCATGCAAAGTTATGTCCTTAGCTAATTTTGGTTATGCATTAAGACGGTATTTGGTTATTTGCATGCAATAACATCCAAGTTGTATAGATGTTGTATAGATGGCAATATGCACAAACTAAATTTACAGTAACTTCGGCACTTTGTTATTTGTTTCCACTGAGTCGATGCCACTGCCGGAGGACTGTTAATCCGCAAAGGTATTCATCAGCCAAGTAGTCAGTACTTCGGTGCTGACCGAAAGCCGATTTTATTTGGTAACTTGCAATGTCTAGATTTTTGTAAATTTTGTTGAAAACGAAGGAGTATTTCCCTCATGCAAAGCTTTGTCCTAAGCTAATTTTGGCTTGCCACTAAGATCGTATTTGGTTAATTGTTCTCTATCAGTTTTTAAACATCTTTGAGTTAATGAGTCTTCCAATTGTTTAGATTTTATCTGCACTGATGAGACATAATTTGTCGAAATCGCTATAGGCAGAAACTAAAATTACCGTAACTTCAGTTTTTTGTTATTTGTTACCACTGGGTCGATGCCACTACTAGTGTACTGATTTTGTTCCTAGAGAATATTTACAAGCCCAGTAGTCAGTTCTTCGGTGCTGACCCGAACGTCGATTTTATTTGGGAACTTGCAATATTTAAACATTGTTAAATTTTGTTGAAAACTAAGGAGTATCTCCCTCATGCAAAGCTCTGTCCTTAGCTGATTTTGGTTTTCCATTAAGATCGTATTTGGTTAATTGTTCTCTATCAGTTTTAAATTATCCTTGAGGTTATGGTCCTCCAGATTTTATGTATACAGTGATGAGAGATAAAGTGTCGAAATGGCCATATACAGAAACTTAATTTACAGTAACTTCGGTATTTTGTTATACGTTTTTTCTTTCACAAAACATATATAAACCTTGTATTTTTCATACACCTTTTGCGGCCCCGAATCGGCCCTAATTCGGCCTTAATCCAGTCATTGGCGATAGGGTTATATAATAAATTAAATAAGAGTGAAGTGATACACTTTAATAGTTTGATATAAGTTTCAAATGTCTTACGCACATCCCAATATAAATTGAAGACTTCCAATACATAGTATAATTTTGGTATTTCTTACACCGAACAGAACCTTTTTTTTTCTATTTTTCTATTGTACATCGTAAAATGACTATCCTTTAATCCTATCAAATATGACAAAGAATGACGTATTATAAAGGCCTTTTTGATACAAATTCATATGATATGTTTTAGGTTGAATTATACCAAATTCGAGATTAAGTTGGCATTAAATTATGTTGCATAGTATATATTATGCCCTTTTTGCATGTTTTCTGCAAATTTGTACAAAGGAGTATAAGTGGTAATCGCCTTATTTGGCCTCAAAAAAAGACGGCTTTATTTCACAATATTTTTGGTTGGAATGTTCTTTGGTTATGGGTTAACAGTTAAAAGGAAGATTACTCAAGTATTGATGTACGATTACAGAGTTTTTTGATGTAAAACACGGGACTAATTGCACATTTTGTCGAAAAATGACATTTTGACCAATTTTGACTACTTTTCTGTAGAGGAAACATAGAGCGCATGCAAGAACCACAACAATATCTATATGGGAGGTTCAGCGCATCTGTATTAACAAGCTGGTAAATTATCTAATTGGTTTTTGATTGTGCTCTATATTTCTGATCAGGAAAACTGTTCGAATATATGCCAAATTCCTTGTATTTCTATGAAAACGTTCAAAAGTAGCTTTAACATAACTTCAGAACTGTAACTAAAGTAACGTTATGGGTTCTATATTTTTGTTTTATTTTTTCTTTATTGGCATCTGAACTTTCAAACGAACATACATGTAAAAGAAAGTATTCCGGTGCAACTTATAATAACACCAAAACTTAAGACCAAATCAGCCCCTTTTCGCACCTTGTCCATTGAGAATAAGTTTGTATTAACGATATACATAACATACTTTAGATATCTCTATTGTTGCATGTATAGGTTGATTTGTTTCAAATGTGTGGTTGAGTTGACATTTAGTTATATCACAATCTATATATATCCCTACTGTTTCATTGATTTTTAGTTGGTATTAACATTATATCACATACTACAGGCATTACTCCACTTGCATAATTTCCGTAAATTCGTATCAAATTTGAGTATTTTTGGTGTAAATAGATATTACATACAGTATATTTATCCCTTTTTGACACGTTGTCTGTAAATTTGTACCATATTTGAGTAAAAGATGTCAATTACATGAAACCGTATACTATAGATATACCTTTTTGCTTGTTTTCTTTAAATTTGTATTTGGAATTAAAATCACATGGCAAGTTATAGATATCCCCTTTGATGCATGTTTTTTGTTAAATAATACCGAATTGAGCATTCTTTAGTATTAACAATATTTATTACGTGCTGATTACTTAGGCACGCTCTGCTAAACCGAATATTTGAACATTTCAATAGACGTCGTAACTTTTTCTCACAAGTATTTCTGGACATTGAAGTTGTTGCAATATATTATATCTTTTGTAAAGTTTTTTTTGTAGAATTTATTGCAAAAATACGTATCCCGAATCTTGTTTGCACGAATAACGATAATGCACGTCTGTTTCAACGGCATATGCGAAAATTCATAAATCCGTTCAAACAGAAAAAATATATAATTTTATATTTTTGTATGCCCATGCATATCTTTACTTTAACTTCGTAAGGAATAGAAATAAAACGATATATGTTTTTGCACTGCTTTTGGCTAAAAATTATTATTTATGGCTGGGACTAATATATCAATAAAATCCACGTTCCGATATTTGCAAATTAAAAAAAAGTTTAGCAAAAGTGTATTTTTATTTACCTCAATTGTGACAGGTTTATTGTCTCTCGTTCATCGATTTTGCTTGATCAGGCCTTTGGTTTATGGTCCATAGGGGATGGTGTATGGTTCAAAAAGTATGGTGTATGTTGGAATTCCATACATGATTACACCATACGCAATGCACCATTGATCTAAACATCATAATACCATACACAATACAATAAAATGACTAAATTTTACCCTACAAGAACTGAACCACAATCTTTGAAAACGAGTGTTCAGTAAAATTCCAATACTGATGTGACAGATTGATAAATACGACAGTACGTTAGTGCCAAGTGGTGATTTATTATTTAGCCGTTTGTCTTTTGTCTTTCATTTGTGTTTTCGTAGTGCAGTGCGGTTGTGAATTGTGCCACGTGATTTTAATTTTCCGCCAAAAGACCTTTTGCATCGAATGTGTATACTGAAAAGTTTACGAATAAACATATACGTATAAAAAATTCTCCAAAATTTGGTATTTTGATCCCGTAAATCTTTCATGCATTGTAATTATGACTGTTATATCGGAATAATTGACTGCATTTAAAATTTAAAAAACAAGTCCAAGAAATCTAAGCCACGTTGTTAGTACTTTGTCCAACGAGCGGTGTTGGTAGAAGATTATCATAAATTTAAAATCAAGAAACTCAATGGAGAAAAGTGAGCAGGCACGAAAACTCAAACGAGGTTGAGGTTTAAGGGAAAATCACACACACAGGGTAGCAGACATGGTTTCTGATTTAAGCGAACAAAATTTTGTTTGTGTCTTCCTTATAGTACTTCCATTTGCAACTCGTGACATTCAACTAGTCAAGTGCCATCTACTTTTCTAGCTTTTCACTAAGTTGCATTCTTTTTCTTGATTTTATAAGTAACCTCCAGATACACAAAATGTACAAATGAGGGGTGGTAACTTAAAGTAATGGGGCAATCTGAAATGATTTCAAATTTACGCCAATATAATTGTGGGCAAAATATTAAATAATTCAAAAGTACCACTTTGAAAAACATATCTCATTGAACTCTTACATGGAAGTGTGACGGGGATCTTTTTTTTCTGTGACAAGTGCTTGTACACGATAAACACATTTATTACGGTTTATTTCCGGGGTTTTCTCCTTTTTTTCGTTAACATGTAAGATGCAAGCACGTAACGTGGCAGAGTAAATAATGACATGACGTCCCAATAAACACAAAATTCTTAATCAAATCGTTGCTTATGTTTCTAGACACATTAACCGGGTTGTATCGAAACTGAGCTTTCAATAGACTTATCTTGGAAGAATTCGAACATTTTTCAATAACACCATCCGAATTTTGACCTCTCTTTAAGCAAATGCTTGATATTGCAAGGTTTATAAAGTGATCTTTTGAAATTGAAGTCTGTGATCATTCATTGTTGTTGACGTATATAGTAATGATGCAAAGCAAAAACTCGTGATACGCACACAAGCTGGGTATACCTCTCATGCTTCGTATATGCTAACGTTAGCTGAAGGCTAGACCTGTTCGAACATACCTCGCATTGGTTGTTTCAAAAATCCATAATTTTTTTCTGTTCTATAGGAAAACGGCAAAGAAAATTGGGGGGGGGGGGCGATTTAACCCTACTAAAGACTTTTTGCTAGGCTCTGTATACCAAATGTGGCTTTCCGGAATTCATATCGTTGTTTAAATTAGTCCTCTCCCTTATTATTTTTAAGTTGTCCAGGGGATTACGTCCTGCACTTGAAATTTTCAGCAATCGTAGATATTTCGTGCTATGTCCTTTCTGTTTTGATAAAGATAGTTCTAGAAAGGCATACGAATTATTTCAATATAAACAGGTCTCTTTTGGAATAAATTTCCTGTAAAGGATGGGGATTCTCTATAACATTTTTATAAAAAAATTAGCCAAGTGAAATGACAAAATGCTCAATTTTGGGGGTAAGAACTAATTATGGAATCAGGGGGAATTGGAGGACTAAAACGTTTGTAATTGAAATGTGTCATTTTAAAACATTTTTAAACAAAGGGAAATATTCAGTAATCTGGCATTTGTTTTTCAAAACATAGAGAAGTAAATGTATATTGTACTGCATTATTTTATTTCAAGCGGTATTTTGGTACTGGTGCCAACAATGCCTTTCTCTTTAAAAAAAATCATTCATCCTGTTAAATTTTTTGTCGATCTGTAAAAATATACTTATGAAACCTCAACGACTACACTTAAATCAATCGAGCATACCCACACTAGTCATTCGGCTAATCGGGTGAAATGTCCGTTGATTTTGTTTAATATGTGGTTACATCGGCGAAGGGTCCGTTGATTGGAGTAGGCTACGGGTCAGTTGAGAGTAAATTTCAATTTATGTCTTGAAATTTTTTGATAAATTCTCTTTTAAGTCTACAAATAATCGTTATCTCATAAAATGCGTTTGTCTACCAGTGCGACTATCATTACGCTAGTCTTCACTGTCACTGTTTTTAACATACATTTCAAAACATTGCCAGAAAACTAAAAGGCGATGATGTACCCTAGTACAATTTTGACAAGAAATTCTACAAATATCAATCAGAAAAAGATATTTATTCGGAAAAAAGGTTTATTTTTGTACTAGACATAAGATCTAATGTAGAATAGCTTAACTGTATGCACTCGGGTATTCTTTGTTCATTTTAAAGGGTTTAAAATGGTTATTACAAATTTTTTGTCCGTTAATGAGTTGGTTACAAAATGAAAGACAGTTGATGAGTTTGTAGCCGGCAATGCTTTACTGTTCAAAGAGTGAAATGGCCTTTTGCATATCCTTCGAAACAAAGAGAGGCCCATAGTGTGTGATATTGGTCTAGGACTGATAACGACAGGACGATCTGTGAAAACGCATTGTACAAAAATTTACGATTGATAACAGACTATCATAGGCCCAATACTCGGGCTTAACCGTTAACTGTTACTATAGAGTAGGAAGGTCGTCATTTGTTATTACTTTCGTTTGTTTCAAAGTTATAGATACAATTAATATGTTTCCAAGGTTTGTGATTAATAAGTATTCTAAACCGTACGTTCTCATAAACTTGATAATGATATTGTCACGTGGATATTATACTCGATATCAAGATAATTTTCAGTTTTACCCTAGACTGTAATTGCATCAACATACTCCACATAATACTGTTATACGGCGTATTTACTTCCTGACTAGAGACGATATTTCAAAGCATTATCCCATCACGATTTGCCTTTCAGAGAATTGTTGAAAGTACACGGTAAGTACAAAACAACGGCAGTAGAATACCGAAGGAACAAGGGAAGCGAAGACTACAAAAATCAAAATCCGAAGACATGGCAAAAACGTTTATGAAATAAGTAACTATTCAAATATTAACCAATGAACGTATATATTCGATGATTAGATCATAATGATTTCCATTACAAAATATATACTAGTATCTGCCATATTCATAATCCTTTATTGTTAACGTAGATCTATAATGCCAGTTTAGGGTTAGCCAATAACTGCTTAATCTTAGCAGTTAAGATTTTTTTATTGGATATTTGACTGAAGTGGTGGTCCAACTGTCAGCCAAAAAAAAATTGTCAGCCGAGTGAACTAAAATAAATATTGAAGACCAGAAACATCTAGGAGGAATAAAAAACTTTGTAGTTCTTTTATGACTTTTTACATAGAAAAAAAAATCAGAAAATCATTACTGACCCGTAAGCCGATTCTATTTTGAACCTTACAATATCTCATTTTTTTATAAATTTTGTTGAAAACTAAGGAGTATCTCCCTCATGCAAAGCTCTGTCCTTAGCTGGTTTTGGCTTTACATTTAGATCATATTGGTTTTTTGTTCTCTATCAGTTTTCAAACATCTTTGAGTTTATGGTCCTTCAAACGTTTAAATTTTATCTGCACTGAAGAGACATAAGTTGTCGAAATGCGCACATGCAGAATTGAAATTTACAATAACTTCGGTATTCTGTCATTTGTAAACATTAAGAAAGTTATACTATACATGTAGGTCATTAGGGCATTGAGTATTATGTTCCAAAAATTCTACTGCTTGAGAATATAAAAATAGCTAAAATGAAAGCCTTTATTTGTTACTGAGAAGATATGGTAATATAAGGATATCATATTGTGGCACAGAGTGAACTTCGAGTAATTCAGGAAAAAGATTTGTTGACATTGTTGAAAAGAAATATAGTTGCAAATTCTGAATGTTAGTAAATACCTGCTAAGGTGAAATATTCCGGCACTGCAATTTTGTTTTATGGAGGATAGCAGACCGTATCCATGTGGTGGCCTAAAACGACTTTGAAACAAAACTACGGCACTTCTATCAGAATAAAATTGTTAATCGGGCTACACAGCGGACTGGAACCAAACTTGTGGCAGTAGTCATTGGCTGGTTTCTTTTTAAAAACGCGTGAATATATATAATTCAAACAAGAAAGCTCCAGCAGGAAACTTAGTTTAACATTGGACGTTATAAGAAAACGCATACAAAGATCTTCTCTCGTGATACTACATAGTCAATTAAAACAGACTTTTTTACCTTTTACAAATGTCACACATTGAACTCTATCGGAAATAATTCATGGGTACTTTCTGAAGCCGTAAAACCAATTGGAACCAAACTTGGTCACCATAATCTTCGAATTGTCAATTTCCAAAATGTGTCCAATAAGTCTGCACCTCATCCATATGGCAGCAAGTTTGTTTAACACTGGACCTTACGAAAATAAACAAACATTTCTTCGTTAGCAACCTGACCAAAAGGAACAACACCCGGTGATTTAGTCCTTAGCTGGCCTTTAAAATGTGTCTTTCAAGTCGTCATCTCATCTTAGATGGCAGCGAAGGGAAAAGATTAACGCTGGACTCTATTCAAATAGCTAACACAACGATCTTCTCCAGTGAAACTGCATGAATAATTGGAACCAAACTTGTTGAAAACGGGCTTTTGTTTTCCCGTATTTTTTAGTTTTTAATTCAGATAGAAACCAGGGATCTCCTCTCGCGGGTGTGTTAATGTAAGCAACTACCATTATTTCATAAGGGGAAGTAACTCGAGAAAGAAAATGACGTCAACCTGCCAATCACCCAGCGTCGAACGGACAGTTAATTTTCATTTGGGGACAATGTGTTACAGTCAGGACCTAATAAATTACTATTTTGGTGCATAGTTATAAAAATTATTTCATAACAATGCTTTCAAAACATAATCATCGTTTAGAATAGAAAAAAAATGTGATTTTCGAGAAACGAGAAGCTCCGCCTTTTTTTCCAAATATGGAAATCACGGTAATCTAGCAGCTTGAAAGTGACACTGAGGCGATGGACATGTGCACGGAGTAGTTTGGCTGTGAAAATGAAGGTAAGATTGGTTTAATCGCGTGCAATGCTCATGTAGATGCCAATTAACAATAACAGCATGTTAATAATCGCGTGCAATGCTCATGTAGATGCCAATTAACAATAACAGCATGTTAAGTCTTAAGTAGTGTAGCTATACAGCAAAATTTGACTTCTTATGGCCGTTACAGGCATTATTGAATCAGCTGATTCATCCTCCCTAACCACTGTAACACGGCCGCTACAGAGCTCGACACAGGTGCCAAGGCGGGTAAAAAAAATCTGTATTTTAGATCGAACCAACCACAATTGGTCCAATGTAGACGCAACGCCTTTTGAACTGTATATCATACTCGAGACTCATGATACTGTAACCTAAATCTTGGGGGNGGGGGGGGGGGGGTGTAAATACGGTTTGAACTGTTCTATTATTTGTATGCAATCATAAAATACAATCTGCAGAAGGACCATAACAGCTACAGTTTTCAGCCACTTGGTTAGACACATGGTAATAACACAGCTGAGCTAGGATCTAGGTTCAGAGGTTGCCCAAAAAGGGGGGGGGTAACTTCCTATATATTGCCATTATTGGTAATTGGGGACATGTGGCAAATTTTGGTGCTTACAGACATATCGAAAACTGCCTGACCAAAGGGCAAATGCAATAAAACTGTAGGTCCTGTAAATTTATCTTCGGTCTGTCAGCTTTTCCTTACTTACCTGACCAAATGGCTGCGAGGCCCCTGGACTTTTCGCATAGGGTTACGATTTGCTCCTCTCATCTTCAGGTGAAGATGAGAGGAGCGAATCGTAACCCTTGGCTAGCCAAGATGGTGCTTATTTTACAAATTCTACTATTTATTTGATGCCGATTTTCCACCTTTCATATTTATTCGGTCTATTTTAAACACATCTTGCATTAATTGGTTCCGTCATTGCAATGTCGTACATTTGCATTGATACAAAACGTATTGGGAGAAGATTTATTTAAAAAATGCTTATTATTATTTTTTAATGAATCAACAAATTTAATATGCCATATTTAAGAATTGCCCCTTTTTCTTCTATATAATAATGCAGTTAATTAACAATTAATGTGCATTATTATTTTATGGGTATCGTACATCTTGGCAGTACTTTTTATTCGGATATGGATTTCGATAATAGGGTCTGTAAGTCTCGTTATGTGGCAGCGTGATTTTACGATAAAATTGAAATTCGAAAACGTTTCCCGCCAAAACGTGACGTTTTCAGATTATGACGTTCAAATTTTTGTTTGAAACGTCATGTATCTTTGTTGAATATGTAACTTCCGGGTACAATTTTTGATCCCGGAAGTTCCAAAATTGTACGAGACTTACAGGCCCTAATATCTAGTATTAATGTCTTTAAATCAATTTGCTAAATTTGTATTTTATTATGTTTGTTGTATGTATGTTTCAGGTATTGCTGCAATCCTAATGGGTTTATGTTCTGCAATTGAATAAAATAAAAATAATTGAGGTACAGTTTTTGGACCCTAGCTAGTTGCATGTCCCCGTACAAAATAAAAGAGAGTTACCCTGAATGGCTCCATGCAACCTTTTTGAACATGTGGCTCAGGGCTCCAACACTAGAGGGCGCAGGGCTGTGGGCTCCATTACAGGGCCCCGCAATCCATATACATGTGCTCAGGTTCTATAAGACAGCTATTCCCTATTTTCGTTAGCCTGGACTATGCATGAATTTAGCTATTTTTTTTAAGCAGTGATCTCCCTTCTTGGACAGTGTCACGACAAAGGCAAAACGGAGGGAAAGCTACATTTTCAATTTTTTTTCCGCATATGCTGAATACCTGACCAAAAAGACAAAAACGTTAACATAGTTTTGATGGGTTAAAAAAGTACTCAGAAAAATAAAACACAAGTTTATTTTGAACCCTCAGTGAATTTTATTACATTTGTAATATATCTTTGGTTTGACTGACAAATTATAATTAGTCGTATTTTTTCCACACTAGATATGTTGTTAGAAGCTAAGGGGAATAACTTCAAAATCAAAGACAACTTCCTACAAAAACCTGACCCGGAGTTGATCCCGGCTTACGAAAAGAGGGAATGGCGCGACTGTTAAATTACCCCAAAATGTAGTAATTGCTTTGTTTATGCAGAGGCTGCAAAGTGTCCACACTTGTAAACAGGTAACTCACAGGCTTCATGTCCATGCATTGTTTAGAATTGGTATTTACAAAACCAAACATGTATCTTTCTGGCAAATTTACACTTTATAATAGGAAAAAGAAGGGAAACGGGGAATGTGTCAAAGAGACAACGACCAAAAGGGGAGTAAAGCTACTTCTACATGTATACAATTTTACATATACATGTATACCTACAATGTAAATACATTCATGTACTTCATATATGTCAGAGAATTACACTTGGAAGAAATAATATCTCTTTGTCAATCAAATTTCTAATAAATTTTAAAAAATTCTATACGAGATATTAATAAAAGGTCACTTTGATAGTACTCGAGTTACTCACAGTTGGACCTGCCGGTGGAAAATAAAGGAGATCTTATTTTTTTGCAACCGCTTGCAGCTTTAAATGATAAACATACACACGAATAACGATATGCATACATCTCTGATTGTTGGTCAGCATCCAGGCAAAATTAGGTCACTTTGACCCATATTTACCGCTTCGATTGACTTACATTCAAGTTTACGTCCGAGTTCAGATCTCGGTACCTATGCATGGTAAGATCATGTAACCTTGTATCCAAGCAAAAGTACATTGTAGATTGCTGTGACTTTGTGCCATAATGAGGCGAACTTTGTAATTGTTTATTACCTATGTTTGAACATTGTAATTAAGGCACGGACCATTTGATTTTCAGA
>MJUU01005405.1:0-11089 GCA_002080025.1 Modiolus philippinarum
ATTATTGTTTCTTTGAATGAGAATGTTGACATGTCTTGCCAACTTATTTACATCTTCTACAGTGGCTGTTCCAAAAAGTGATTTTGATATGGATCCTATAAAGTCAAAAAGTCCTCTTTTCATTCTGCTACGAGAATTGACTGCACTTGTCTTAACAGGAACATGACGGATGATTTTATGTATTAATTCAACTGTGTTGTTTATATTTGTTGAAACTTGAGTTCTTACAGCTGTAAGTTGCGCAATCATTTGATTTAGTATATAGCAGTGCTGATGGGTAATGCTGCATGATTTAAATTGTTCGTAACCCTGTTTTTGTGGAATTGGAATCTGGAAGGTATGAGTCCAATATTCGCCTCCGAAAACTATATTGGCTTGTTTCTTAAACACCACTCCATAATTGATACGATGTATCTCTTCACTCCCATTAGCGGACACTTCTTGTATCATCATTATCCAAAGGACAAAGGCAAGACTCAAAACACCTAGGGAAGGAGAATAAGTATTTGTGAATGCTCATCTGTTAAGGGTTTGCAAGGCCCTTTAGCACTATAAACATGAGAACCAGCTCATAAAATGATTAACATTCACAGAAATCAAAGGAAAAGAGTTAAAATAGATAGTGGTCAAGTTTTGCCATTGCCTTGGGAATAGGATAATATTTAGGTACCAACTTGAGAGTAAAATAACAAATAAGAGTAGTGTTCAAGCTTGACTACCAGATTGGTAATATCTTTGAAATATTAAATTGATATCAAACAGAATAAATATGTGCAAATGCACTCTTACCTAAACATTTAAATTCAATTTAAGATTTAAAAGATATTTAATACATTTTTACGAAAAAAATATAAAAGATTGTTTCAACTATTTACAACTTTCAAATCAGATTTATTTTATTTAATTCTTTTACTTATTACAACAATTAGTTTGTCAAGAGTATGTGACAACGTCTCGCTACTCTGCTATTACTTGTGTTGAAATAATAAAAAGAGTTAAGTTAAAAGTTATATACAACTGAAAACTGTATTTAACGATCTCACAGTGAATCGTGCAAGCTAAACTTATCATATGTTATTCTTTCTTGAAATTAAATTAAGTTAATAAAAGACGGCTTAGACTTTTTGAGAATGAGAACATGAAACATTTCATTTTCGAATCTGAATATTAAAACTGTACTAACTCACCTGTAAAACAAGGCAATTTCAATTTCTAATGTTTATTAGTTGAGGTCACTGCGACAAGTGACCAGACAAGCCACACAGAGCCACACAGAATTTAGTGTCACGTGACCTTGTTTCCAGGTGAGACCTATTTACATGACCAATCACAATTTCGGATTCAATGTTAATCATTCTTACTTAGCGCATTTTACCTGAGACAATTAAATTACAGACATCTGTAAGCTTTAGATTCTCAAATAAAAGATACTAATTTAAGTGACACGGGATTATGTCGAAGTACATAATCCTACCTTCAGAAGTGTGATTAAAAACTACAAATTATTTATTTATTCTATTATCTCGATTTCCTTTCCTTTGTTGCTCCAAATTCTTGACATTTATTCCGAAGTGAATTTATTATAAGATGTTTGATTACGTAAAATGAAATAAACATTCTTTATCCAGAACAAATTGCTTTGATGGGAATAGAACTTGATTGAAATAAATTATACAAAAATGTTAGCAAAAATGCGAAACTTTTATGAAATAGATATTTGAAAGAGAAAATATATGAAACTTTATATGTTAAATAATGAGGTGCATTTTTGCACTGTCACAAATATCTAATCAAGGCTGGTATTTCACATCCCTTATTAAACGGTAATGTTTTACATAAGAGTAAACAATACTTAAACTCGCTTAACAAACTTATAAAACTTTAAATCGTCTAATTCATAAGGGTTATAATTACGATATTGTCGTCAAGTCATTACGTAGGGCTTCTTTGGTATTAACATTGATTTTTTGATAGGGTCTTTGCATTTTAACTATTGATTTATCCATTGATTTATTCACTTTTTACCTTTTCGGGGCCATTTAGGGCTTACTATATGGTGTGAGGTTCCTCACTGTGTTGAAGACCATATGGTGACCCCTAGATGTTTTGTTTTTTGTCGTATCTCCCTCATGCAAAGCTCTGTCCTTAGCTGATTTTGGCTTTAAATTTAGATCACATTGGTTATTGGTTCTCTATAAGTTTTAAACATCTTTGAGTTAATGGTCTTCCAAACGTTTAGATTTTATCTGCACTGATGAGACATAAGTTGTCGAAATGCGCATATGCAGAAAGTAAATTCACAGTGACTTCGGTATTTAGTTATTATTTAACCTGGATATGGGATGTTGTCTCCTTCACATTTACCCCATTTCCTTTCTTTTTCATAACTAAACACATTCTAATTTTCTAAAATCTGTATTGCATGGACACGGTTTATTTATTCCGGTATATGCATGAAATCATTATGCTAAACTCCTCACAGGAAGGGATCTTGGTGGAAGCTGTATACTGAGGGTACATAACTTAATTTGTCAGTTGGTAATGGGTCTGGAGCTGGCATGTAAGTTAACTGCTAGTCGTCTTTTGTGATTTCATGTTTATGTCTGTATATTAAGTTCTTTCAGTTTATTTTTTCACAATTGATTCAGTCCTGTTGCTAACTGAATTTTGCTGTTGTTACTTTGTATTTTTATTTATCACATTGGCTAGGGGGAAGGTTTGGGACCAATAAAACTAGTTTTAACCCCGCCGCAGCAGGTTTGCGCCTGTCCTAAATCAGTAAATGTATTATGCCTTTGTGTGTCTTGTCTGTTTTCTAGTTAGTTTACTTAATGTCTATAGGAGTCTAGGATAATGTTTATTTCGCTGAACTTGATTACTCTTTATTAAGGGGCCGACTTCGACCTGCCGTTGAGTTTGGGTGTCCTCACCGTTCATTGGAGATTTTATGATGGCTTAGAGTCGTTATTACACCCCTTTGGGTCGTTGTCTCTTTGACTTATACCCCGTTTCCTTCTTTTTTCTACTTATATTTTAGACCAAAACCACAAAACTTTTGACCAACATACAATTCTAACCATACGGTATCCGAAAATCCATGAAAATTTGACACCACAACATTAAAACGCGTCCAAAAAAGTTTGGTTTAATTTGCTTCAGCGGTTTCAAAGGAGAAGATGAAATGTGATTTTCCATAGGGTCCACTGTTAAATATGTTCTGTGCTGGCGGCAAAGCTTTTTTATGTGATATGAACGAAACGAGCAATCTTTGTTAAGGACCCAAAGTACATCATATCTGTAAAGTTAGGTTGAATTTGCTTCAGCGGTGTCAGAGGAGAAAATGAAAATGTGATTTTCCAATGGGGTCCAACGTGAAACTATGTTTTATTCTGACAGCCATGTTTTTTATCGGATTGGAATGAAATGAACAATCTCACTTAAGGACTATGACATCATTCCTGTAAAGTTTGGTTGAATTTGCTTGACAGCAGCTTCAGAGGGAAAAATGAAAATGTGATTTTCTTTTTGGGCCAATGTTAAACTAGGTTACGTGCTGGCGGCAATTTCTTATGGGATCAGAATGAAATGAGCTTTCTTTGTTAAGTTCATTTAGTACATCATTCCTGCAAAGCTTGTTTGAATTTGCTTCAGCGTTTTCAGAGTAGAATATGACAATGTGGTTTTCCCATAGAGTCCGATTTAAAACTATATTCCGTGCTATTTGCCATTATTTTATTTGATAGGAACGAAATAAGCAATGTTTGTTAAGAACAATACGACGAGACACATGAGCATGTGAGCTGCTAAAAGGGATAAACTTAAAATCTAAACATCAAGTTACAAAAAACATCAAAATAACATGGCAAAATAAAAGAGTAGAAACAATAAAAGGGTCGAACAATCTTTGTTAAGGACATTTAGTGCATCATTCCTGTAAAGTTTGGTTGAATTTGCTTCAGTGATTTCAGAGGAGGAGATGAAATGTCATTTTCCAATATTGTCCAATGTTTAAGCATGTTGCGTGCTAGCGGTCATGTTTTTATTGGATCAATTCAAAGCGGGCATTTTTGATAGGGGTCTTTATCACATAATCCCTGTAAAGTTTGGTTGAATTTGCTTCAGTGGTTTCAGAGGAGAAGATGAAAATATGATGTTTCCATAGGGTTCAATGTTAAACTATGTTCTATTCTGGCGGCAATGTTTTTCATTGGATCGGAACAAAATGTCAGCGGTTTCAGAGGAGAAAATGAAAAACATCGGCAAACGAATACCGAAGCAAGAATGAAGAAAAAAGCATTTCTAAAACATAAAATCCTTGCTTGCGGCCATGTTTTTACATACTATTTTATATAATAATAGTAATGAATAAATAATAAATATTCCAGTTAATTTAATAACATCATCAAAAGAAACATTTATAGATTCGACATTAAAAACAGGTTGTTTAGCATGTGTCTTCTTGCCAACAGCTATTGTCTGTAATTTGTCAGGGTTGGCTAGCAAGCAATTTATATCTATAATCCACTGGGTATGAAATGCGACGCGAGAATTTTCCTTTTTGGGAGCATTGGCATTCCTGATTGCTGTTCACAGGTGAATTGTGGGACAAATCAAACGGTATTTAGATCCAGCATGACGTCAAAGAAGTAAATAAGGCGAGAGAGTGTATTGGAATTAATTATATGCATAGATTATTATTAAGTTGGTCTTTAAATACATATATTGGTTCATCTACGACAGCAACATGGTAAATTTGAACGCATATGCAAAATATCGTAGTAAATCAATTTTTCCTTCTAAACGCGTGTTAACTTAACTATATATGTTGATTTTGTACCACATTTTGAAGGAAAAATAATTTGCTATAAAAATAGCCACCTAAAATGGTTCTGGACCCCAGTATTTAGATAGTAAACCAAAAAATGTCCAAAAAATGAAACTCCTTTTTGGAGACAATGTGAAACCTTTTTCACAAATAAGCGACTCCTTGTTAGTGTAAAATTTAAACAGGTTGCAATACCTTTTTACTGTTTTGTGCAACATTATGTTGATGTATACTAAAACACATCAAACCGTAATAATTTCTTGTAGAGAGAAATGGGCAGAGGATAAATAAATTATATTTTGACAAAAACTTTATTTCATTGTTAGTCTAGAAAATGTATACATATTTTCTGATTTATGTTATAAACTTCTGTCATAGATCCTAATATTGTGAAGAGTGGAATTGGTATCTTTTTACATGATAAATTTCGATGTGCATCATTGTTGACTTATAGTTGCATTTTTTAATATGGAACATTTTAAACTTTTTTCCTGAAAATTTTAACGTCGGATGGAAAAGTTTACTGTTTACCGATTATCGGACGAACTGTTTCATGCGCAAAAAAAGAACAAAATGCGCAGCCCAGTGTCACTTCAAATCTTACTTATGTAGAAAATTTATTAAAAGGCAAGATGTTTTAATGTTTTAAATATTAAGAAAAGTCATGCCCTGTTTCAGGAAATAGCAAAATTATTTCATGACAAATATGCCGTCGTTCCTGCCAATAAGGCCCAAAATAATATCATTTTTATTTGCAAAAATCATTATATAAATTGTTTAAAGAAATAACTAGGCATTGATAATTCAAACGGCAATCCAACTTACGCAGCTACTACTCTGTCAAAGGAGGAGATATATTACAGAACCATAAATCTGTTTTGCTTTCCTTCGGGATTTCCACTAAGGACGAAGATACAGATCTCCCCTCTTTGTATTGGGTACCTAAGTTACATAAATGCCCATACAAAGAACGATACATTGCTGGATCTGCCAAATGTTCTACCAAACCTATATCTAGATTGCTAACCTCTATCTTGACAGCTGTTAAAGAGGGCCTTCAAAAATACTGTGATACTTGCTTTTCAAGAAGCGGTGTAAATGAAATGTGGANTTTGAAAAACTCCAAAGATCTACTTGACATCTCAACCTCTAGATCATTACCACACTGTAACAGCATTAAAACTTTCGACTTCTCCACACTTTACACTACTATTTATCATGAACAACTAAAATCTCGGCTGAAAGGTTTAATTCATAGATGTTTCGGAATTCCTATGGGCACAGACTGTGCGCCTCTCCTAGCCGATCTGTTTCTTCACTCTTATGAAGCTGAATTCATCAAAGGGCTTCTTCAAAATAAAGATAAAAAACTGGCCCAATCCTTCAATTTTAGCATCCGTTATATAGATGATATTTTTGCACTAAACAACCCTCGCTTTGGTGATTTTCTTCATTTGATCTATCAAAAAAAGAGCTCGAAATTAAGGATACAACAGACACTTCTACATCAGCCTCGTTCCTTGACCTTCACCTTGAAATCGACAACAGAGGGCGACTTCAAACTAAGCTCTACGACAAACGCGATGACTTCACCTTTCCAATAGTAAGTTTCCCTTTTCTTTGTAGCAACATCCCGACAGTGCCGAGTTTACATCTCCCAGCTTATTCGCTATTCAAGAGCTTGTGTTCGATACAGTGATTTCCTTGATAGAGCCCGGTTGCTCACAAATAGGTTACTTCAACAAGGGTATGTTACCCAAAACTTGAAGTCATCCCTCCAGAAGATTTACGGTCGACATCACAGACTTGTGGACCGCTATGGGATATCTGTTTCCCAGTTGACAACAGATCTTTCCCTTTAAAGCTTAATTGTTGTTTCCTCTACCGGATTTGACTTTACTACCGGATTTGACATGTTCAACACGGCGGGTGTCTTATAAGAAGCAGGAGATGCTAACTCTATCGGTGCACCTGATCTCATCCATGGTTTTTTATTGGGTCCGTGTTGGTCATCTTTGTGTATGTGTGTCTTCATTTTTCTTTTCTGTGCCGTACCCATGTTTTGTCTCTGTCTTCCACCTTTTTTCTGGTGTTGCCATTGTCTCTGGATTGTTCGCTTTTGGATTGACGGTTCGGTTCTCACTTACGTTATTGTTCCTTGATGATGGAAATGACTTCTGGCCTCGCACAACAATTCACAAGTCATTTCCATCACTCGGGACATATATTTTGCTGATTCCTTCAAAGGCATGAAATAACTGTTTGTTCACAATTCAATCCAACATAAAACGAATACGAAAGCAAAAGAAAGTGATTATAATTATGATATGATCAGAAAATATTTGAATATTCATAATAAAACTCAAAAGTTATCCCCAAAAAAATCAACTGATAGATTCTTGTTTGACATCGACTGCAAAAGTATTATTGTGACTGCATATTTCACGAAAGGATATGGAGTAAATGAACATGAGACCATAACGCATACACACAATGCATGTTAACTCCAACTGCAATAATTTTAATGAGCTGTATGACCATTTCGGAAATTAATTCCTCATCAGCAGCACTAGAAAACAAAGGATATCCATAATTTAAAAAAAATGCTTAAAATGGACCAAACGAAGTCCGAATAATTATCAATTATGGACTTTTTACGAAGTCAATATGTTATATATGGACCTGTTAGGTTTATATTGACAGAGGACGAAGTCCGAGGTCAATATATTCATAATAGGTCCATATTTAACATATCGACAGAGTAAAAAGTCAACATTTTTATATTACATATGTAGTTCTATGGTATCTCATTACATTTTTGTGGAGGAAAATTTTGTCAATACATCGGAATTTAATTAGAAATAGAACCTTTATTTGAAGGCGGGTGTGGATCTGCCATCATCTAGAATGGGTTTCATCAGTGCTCGCAGGATTAATAAATGCCGATATTTCTCTTATATTTGCAAGTAAAAAAAACAAACAAGCAAGCCTTTTTATTAGCGTGTTTACGTGAAGTGTGCAATATCTTTTTTTTTCATCGATTTCAGTGGTTGCTCTGTAAAAAAATTAATATCCCCTTTTATTTCATCGGTGGAAACTCCTATTAATGTGTACAGCTTTTTCCAACAAAAATATTTTTTCATAAGACCTTTCTTAGTGAAAAACTATAGTATGAAAGTCTTACTAGACATGTAGCGACAATAAAACTAAAAATAGAAACATAGCGTCAATATACTTAAAAATAGAAACATTGCGTCAATATACTTAAAAATAGAAACATTGCGTCAATATACTT
The DNA here is from genome assembly GCA_002080025.1 of Modiolus philippinarum. Taxonomy (NCBI): domain Eukaryota; kingdom Metazoa; phylum Mollusca; class Bivalvia; order Mytilida; family Modiolidae; genus Modiolus; species Modiolus philippinarum. Next base: position 8,121 of record MJUU01005405.1, read on the forward strand.
AAAATTAGAAACAACGCTGAAATATACTGAATATTCTTAAAATCACGTGAGCGTATTAGCCAATGAGATTAATATGAACTTATGCCATATGTAATATTCAGTAATATCAAATATAGCTAAGGACAAAACTACGATGGAGGGAGTTAATCCTTAGGTTTCAGAATTTACAAAAAATTAGATAAAAATAATTGAACAAAGTGTACACATGAGATATTATCTCATGTACAAGTACACCATATCTAAGAAAAATAAAGAGCATACATCTCTACCACGGGGAATTGCTTTACCAACTCCACACTGCAATAAAAGACAAACTCCTGTATTAAATATTTCACGAGGGGATGTGGAGTAAATGAACATGAGACCATAACACATATGTTAACTCCAACTGCAATAATTTTAATGAGCTGTATGACCATTTCGGAAATTAATTCCTCATCAGCAGCATGTATGTTATTTTTCTTAGAGGAAAAATGAAAAAAAAACGGAAATCCCTCTTACGTCGCCAGGGAATAAAAAATTTCAGGGATAGTATTTCAAGAATTCAGTATGCACAATAAGGCATTATTGTCAACACATTTTTCACGTTGTAATCAGATGAAAGATTAAAGCGAAGTTGCGCCCATAAAGTTAAATTAATTTGACTAAATTTTAAGTTAAAAGGGCCAAACTCTCTTAAAGAGGTCAAGTATAATGACTACATATTATGCTCAACTAGGCTTGGTGGGCCCAATCCTGTAAAGATTGATGACAATTGGATTAAATATGTAGAAGAAATATTGCCCAAAACTAAATTTGACTGACTGTAAGTGAAAAAGGGCAATAACTCTATCAAAAAAAAATGGTCAAACATTGTAAAGCAAGTAGACTTTGTCTGCCAATAGACATATTATTATTACTACTTTTTGACACTACCGTAGCACCTATATTACTGTATAGTGCAGAAGTTTGAGGTAACGAAAATAATGATATTGTACTTTTTTGTATTTAGAATTTTGTAAGTATTTATTGAAAGTTAAAAAAATGTACTCCAAATTGAATTGTTTATGCAATTAGAATTCCTATGTGCCAAAATGATTGGTTTTTGCATCGAATTATAAACTGTAAAAAAAAGAAAAAAATTCTCCCATTTTGAATGATATATAAGCTTGATGCAGGTGATATGTATCATTGTTAATTGTTGTCACGTACATGTATAAGAAATAATTTGTTTGAATGTGTTTACAATCATTGTTGGATACATGAAACTTTATTAGCTAATATTAATCTGTCAAAAATTGCAAAACAGTTTTTTCATAATAAATTTGTTGAATATAGTGGAAAACACGAATATTTAATTTACCTAAGTGTAAAACGAATTAACTATAGAATGTTTAAGTCTCCAGACTTATTATATACATGTAGTCTGTAGTAGTCATAAATTGCCAAGTGAAGCTGGATGATTTTTCAGTATAGATAGATCTGAACAAATTTGTGATTTATGTAATAAAGAAGATTTAAACTTATATGTGTTCACCATTGAAATAAATACTGCAAACGTTGGCAGAATATTTCTCCCTTTCAATCCATACTACTTATCACTCATTCTGTTAGAAACAAACTTTTTTTTATCTGCTTTAAAGATTTGCTATACTACTTAATCCTTTGGAACAATAACTATAGTGACACTGCTGATTTTTAACAAATCTAGCTGGTTAATTTATTCTTTCTTCAACATAGTTGATCCTAAAAGGTGTCGCAAATTTGTCAAAAAGGTGTTTCTTTCACCCCAAAAAGTTGTCACATTACGCAAGAATTGCTGCCAAAAAAGGTTCTCATTTCAAAATTATAAATCATCATATTTTTAGCTTTATCGCGGTTGGTAACATTTTTCAATGAAAGCAAATGTTTCTTGTTTATCGAAAACTTGTGGCAAAATGTTATTTAAAAATTTAACTTACCTAGATAAGGTTTGCTCTACTTCTACGTGTCTTTATTATAAAGTATTAAATGCTCTACTTGGTTGACATGTACAGTTAAAGTATATACAGCACATGATTGAGGTATCATTCATCAGAGTGTGTGCGTATAAAATTTTGTGTTTCGGTGTCATTTTGCTTCATTTATAAATTTTTTTATTCATTTTCTTAAAATAAACAAAAAAGACGTCAATCAAGAATGCAATTGCTCCAAAAAAGGCACTTTCTCGCGTCGCACTTCGTACCCAGTGTAAACCATTCTATTAAGGTAGATAGACACTGTTGCGCTGCGCAATTCAATCGCGCATTAGAAAAATAAAGAGTCGGATACGGGGTAGGTTTGATTTTCGATCCGGAACAGTAATTTGACAGCTTTCCTTTGTGACGTCATAATGGAATGACAGACGTAAAACGTCATATTTCATTTACTTTGCCGCGAATTAACTCCCTTTTCCCGTAAATAATGTTTAATCCGGAAACTTTGTAAAAGCATGGTGACATATTTATTTTTTTAATGCTAATCAATAAATTACATCATAAACTATCTGTTCACAAAACTACATCAAATTCTTATGGATAAAAAGTTCATTTATATTAAGCTAAAAATTTCCTTTCCATATTTTCCCCGTGCATTCTATGTCCATTTAGGTGAAAAAAATGGCTACAAATGAGTAAACTTGGACCTCAATTCTAGAAAAAGCAAGCATGGTGACCCATACTTTTTATTACAGATTTCGGGTAAGTATGATTGGTTCTTCAATTGTGCGGACTTACAACAAAATCTCATGGATATGAATGATAGTGTCTATCTACCTTAAGGTAGAGCTCTCTTTTTCTAAAACATTGATTAAATTATTATATACATGATCAATGTAAGACAAGGCGTTATCGACTGCATAAATGTACAAAGTATCATGTTAAATGAAATAAAAAATATCATTTACAAAAGTATTTAAAAGCAGAGGGCCTAAAAGAGCCTTATGGGACGCCTTAAGTTAAAATTTTTCAACT
>MJUU01005405.1:11121-56249 GCA_002080025.1 Modiolus philippinarum
GAACATGATTTTGCTGCCTTCAATCTGTCAGATAGTTTTGTAGTAATTTTACTACTTACAATATGCACTGAACATGTGAATATATACTGATAAAGACTGGTACATATGTATTTATCGTGTCGTACAGCATTTGTTCCGAAAAAGTCTGTAGTGAGAAACGAGATACTAATCTAGGCATCAATCTGCACTTGTCCGTTAAATTAGCTTTGGGATCCAGTGACCTGAGGATTTTACACACATACTGGCCTCTCACGGAAACTGCCGACGTCTACTGAAATACATGATGATTCTTTACAAATCCCATGGGTAGTTTTGAATTTGATTTTTCTTCCCTAGTGCGACAGTGTTTTACCAGCAGACTGGGCTCCTTGAGCTAGCCGGCAGTTTAGCGGCGAGCACTCCTTGACCCATCTTTCAAAATTACATATTTTGTTCCCCCATTTTACTTTTCAAGATTGTGGTCATGGAGTTAGTAGTCTACCTGTATTGGGTTTTATTCGTATGTTTATTATACTATAGGGAAACAGGACAGAGAAAGGGGAGGTTTTGGTACCCATAAACCGGTTTACCCCTACCGCTGGCCTTTTCTAGTGCCGGTACCAAGTCTGGCTGTCCCCGAGTTACTATCGTTGTTTTCGTTTGTCTGTTGTATTTTTATTGTGGTTTTTTTTTCTTGTGCAGTTCCTATTTACTTTGTGGCATGTGGCTATGTTTTTCGGCCATTGTAGGTGTTTCCTGTTATCTTTTTTATTCTATCAACAACGAGGCAACAACCTATCAAATATTGTAAATAAAGTAAAAAGTACTGTTAATATCAAACATAAGTACATATCAGTATATCAAAATCAGTATCAGTTTGTGTTAAAATAGATAACAATTTGATAACGCTTAAGTTGTGATATGAGTATGGAAAACAGGGAATAATAACACAACAATTAATTACCATGGCTTACGATGAAATTGATAGAAAGTTTGGAGGAAAATGGAAACTCGATAGAAGTGAAAATTTTGAGGCCTTTCTACAAGTTGTCGGTAATTATACCTTAGATTGATCTAATTTACTCTGGATTATGTTTGGGTTTTATATTTATTGATCTGCGGAAAAAGAAACATTTATTTCGGAATAGCGCGTCTTTGTCTTGACCTTAAATCAGCAAATGAATCAAAACCAAGGGAAATAAAACATAAAGGCCAATGAATTAACATGTAAGTTAGTGGTTGCACATATTAAACAAAGAAATAATGTCGACATTTCATTTGATTGACAGTGTTCCGCGGTGCAGTCAATTTTTGACTTCGAAGATATAGATGAAAATCAAGATAGGTTTATAAGAATTGTACCAAGATTTTTGTTTAAAGACAAATCCGTTTCTTTATTTTGTGTTAGATTGAACTTTGAATATGAAAAGGAAAGGAAATGGGGTAAATGTGAAGGAGACAACATCCAATAAGACCCAAAAGAAGTCGTCGTTGGATACAATTAGTATCCGCTTGACGATATCATTTTCTCTGAAGGATGTGCATTGTAGTTGAATTAGTTTTTTTAATACAATGCATGTGTACAATTTTCTGATTACTCAGGTTTTATTCGTTTGAATCATTATTAAAATAACAACGTACCACTTATTTCTGGAATAATGGATGAAATGAATTCACATTATTTTAAGATTGCAGATTCTATTTCTAGTGAAAGTATATAAATATATGTTGAAGATGCGTTGTTTCGGGTCGTTTAAACCTAAAGATTGGATCTTCACCGGGTACAACCACACATATGGGGTGTCGGCTCTGTGTGGTAAGGGGTGTCGGTTTTGTGTGATGAAATGAGGGTAAATTGAAGGTAAGAGCATGATTTGTTACAAAAGTAGACCTTATAGATTTAACCAATGAATCTTACGGAGTACCCCAATCATCAAGGAATGCGTAACATCTAAACACTATACGCTATACGGTACATTTTCCACAAACACTCTTCCTCACTTTTTGTGGTACAGGTCACGGCAACTTTGCAGGCTCGTCATTCTCTTATAAAGCACTGTTGAGATGTATAGCGTATTCTGTTTGACTTGAATGACACCAGTAGGTGTTTAATGTAAGTATTAATCAATAACGTAGGCATAGGTCGAAATGCATCAAATTGTGTATGTGTCTCATGGGGTGTCGGTATCGGTGAAGTACGGGGTGTTGGCTTATATGTAAAAAGACATTTATTTTCGTTATTTCTTCTTATAAACACAGTTTTAACTGTAGCAAACAGATTTGATAATGCCCACTTTGATACCAGAAACATTCTTTTGTTTAGCCATGCTGCTTCACGGTGTCCATACATATCATTTATTTGTAGGGACTTTGTCTCATGTGCATTTACTCCATTATTGTGTAAATTATAGTCTATCTTCTAATAGGATCATGTTCATTTTTCAATACCATTTTCTCAATCAGTTCTTCAAATTCCTAGCTCTTTCTAAGGGGAAAAGTGCTGAATAAGTCAGTTCTTTTCTTGTATGGCATAAAACTTTTCTTAGGATAGGGAAATTCTTAATCTTACTTTTGAAAATGTCCTCAATTAAGTCTAATTATATTGATATGAACACAAATATTAACTTATCATATCATTTCTGGAACATATTTATATTTTCATTAGAATTTTTATCAATATGATCATTTTTTGGAGGAAAATGTGAAACTACTAATTTTTAAGGGAAATAATTATATCACAATTATGATTTCGCTTGGTCATTAATTAATTTTTCCATCTTTACCAAAAAATAATGAAGATAAGAAACTATTTTATGAAAATATACAAAAGGTCCAAACATTTATTAGAAAATGGAGAATAGACTTTAAAACTCACAATTTGGCATTTTCAACCTTTTGTTTTCAATTCTTGAAAGATGATAAAAACTATTTAATTTCAAATACCCCATGCAAGCTGTATTCACAAACCTAGTATTCCCTGTGGAAAGAATCAACTTGCAAAATTGTCACACTAATATTACAGTTTGACTGCATCAATTGAAGAGTAAAACTGTAAGATTGGTTCGGCAATCTTTTACTTCTTTCTTTCCAATTGTGTCACCAACTTGGAGAATTGTTTCCATCTGTAGTTGAAGCAGATAGTAGGAAATTAAGAAACCAAGGTCATCATGGTCAAGTGAGTTTTCATGTAATTATCTATTTGACTGTTTGAAGGTGATAATTATGAAAGGCGACCGACCAAAAAAATTAGAAATCTAGTCAGCTAAGCCATTGCGAATAGAGAAGTCGTTACATGCGCTTAAAAACTATATACAGAAGAATAAATAACGAAATTTAAACTCTTTTTACATATAAGCCAACACCCCGTACTTCATCAATACCGACACCCCGTGAGACACATACATGTACACAATTTGATGCATTTCGACCTATGCCTACATTATATTTGAATCCAGATAATTCGTATAGTGTTTAGGTGTTACGCATTCCTTGATGATTGGGGTACTCCGTTAGATTCATTGGTTAAATCTATAAGGTCTACTTTTGTAACAAATCATGATCTTACCTTCAATTTACCCTCATTTCATCACATAAAACTGACACCCCTTACCACACAGAGCCGACACCCCATATGTGTGGTTGTACCCGGTGATCTTGTCTCCTCTTCATCTACCCCATTTCCTTTCCTTTTCATATCCCAATGTGCCAATGTAGAAATATGGTCAAACTTCGAGATAACCACTTTTCCGTCATTTATAGATATGACATATCAAGAAAGCCAGGACAATAATAAATAATTATTGAAATTTACAGCTGAAGTCGATTCTTACAGACTTTCCTTCTATTTCAGCATCAATGTTAAGGCTTTCTTAATTTAGTTCTACTACATCTTTTACATTCTAGGATAGTTATTGTAATATCTGTCACATTCCCTATACAGACATTTAAAAAGCAGCACAAATTGCATATTATGCATTTTTCCTTTAAACAAACTAATTGAAATAAGTTCAATTAGAGTTACACAGCAAGACCTTTTAGATTTGACTCTCAAATCAATTCACGAAGAGAAGCAAATTTGTAGATTGCATAAATGAATTGTTCTATTTGTACACGATACACTTCATGTTTAATAAAATAAAAGGGCTATAGAATGGGATTTTTCATATTGGTCCTGTATTATGTCCAAGGACGGTCGTACTGGGCAGAACAGCCGTATTGGGCCGAGGCAACGCCGAGGTCAAATACGGCTGTCCGAGGCCCAATACGACTGCCGAGGACATAATACAGGACCAATGTGAAAAAAAAACATTCTATGACGCCTTTATTAAATAGTTATGAAAAATTATATACTATTGATTCAGTGGCAACAGAATGGGCGAAGGACTTGTTAGTCAATTTTTATGTTTACTTTTCCTTTAACCTCAAGTTTATTTTCATGTATTTCTGCAATGGGAAACAGTCTCCAACATTTGTAAATTTGATTTGTGACTGCCTTTTTCATATATGACGACATGAATAAACATTGAGATGTCCGTCAGCCCAAGGACGTATAATGCATCCTTGGTCAGCCACACAAAGGACTCAAGTCGCGCGAGTGGTGGTTACCTGAAAAAGTTTTACTTTTCTGATCTTCGTAGCATTTTGTGTTGAAATCTGATTGTTGACATGTTTGAATACTATGATGTTTCATATTGAACATCACTGAACTATCAAAGTATTTTTCAGAATATCAACAAACCAGCGTTGTCATTGATGTCCTTGAACTTCTGCAAATTGAATGTAGAAATACGGGATCGGATCCCGGAAATGAAACTGAATTTCCGTTTAAAAATAAATCGTATTAAAAAATGTACGATTGATTTGCATTGTAGCAGTCTAGCAGATTATTCACATGGAATTATGTTCTGTTCATGATATTGCCGCCATTTTGTTGAAGATTTGATGAACCAGAAAGTCCGTATTTGGCCTGGCCGTATTGGCCCAGTAAACCCGTATTTAACTATTTAATAATATGGAACTCAGTGTGTGCAAGTTGCGTATGTCAGGTTCAACACACTATTTTTAATATCATAAGAAACTATTTGATAGAGTCTATCAATTTTAAAAATGATATTCTTTATAGGAGTGAATGCGTTGTTACGTAAGATAGCATCCAAGGGGTCACCACAGATGGAAATAAAAGTAGCAGAAGGAAAGATTACCATTACAATGAAGACAGGGTTCTTTAATGATGTTTCTCACTTCTCCATCGACGAAGAGTTCATGAAAGAATTCCAAGGAAACTGGATGAAAGTAAGTAGTATTGTCGCACATGGCACTGGAATTGACAAAGAAAATAATCAAACAATTGAATAATAGGCGACATATACTTCAAACGTCTTTTGAATAATTCAGTATTATGTTATTTATTACCACTGTGTCGATGCCACTGTTAGAGTATTCAACAACCCAGTAGCCCTATATTTCAGGCTGTCCAGAAAACCGATTATGCTTGAGAGCTGTCGTTATCGAAGTATGAAAATTTTGTTTAAAGCTAAGGAAAAACTCCCTAGTGTAAGGTTCTGTCTTCAGTTGATTATATGAATTTAAACTTAGACCCTTCTTTTCTTTTTGGTTCCCCGGAAAGATTTACATAATGTAAACATCTTTAGTTTTCACTTGACTTCAAATGTTTCGGTTTTATCTGCACTGAAGAGACATATGCAGAAAGTAAAATTTCAAAAACTTCCGTCGGTATATAGATATTTATTTCTTAGAATTATAAAAATGCACATTGACTGACGTTGACTGGCGTATTCTACCTGGTATTTTTACAATAAAGATGTAAGCTGTCTGAAACAAAGAACCTTCATTGAAATCACTTAAAACAAAGTATACTACTCAACAAAACAAACGATACACAGATTTTATCAAGAATAATATTTAACTTTCAAGCAGAAAACCATAACTCATACACAAAATGTGTTTATGCATTTAAGAATTAACTTATGCCCAAAAATGTCTCTTACAATTTCTGGACCATCTCCGGTCACGGTCAAGGTCATTCTTCGGAATTTCTGTTTGCAGACGTAAATATTGAGTATGTCTACATTTTCTTTTTACCAAACCACCACAATTTCGAACTGGCTGATTTCAAACCTCTATTGCTATGTCTACCCTCAATTCCTCAGGCCTATTTTACATTTTCAGCTACCGTTCTCCGAAGTGTAAAACGCATGTTACGCGATCTTAACATTGCGACGTCTGACGGGACCTGCTGTCACGTGATTTATCATTTGATTAGCATGTTTGCGCTAGATTAATCAATAGTTTGAAGATTATTCTTCTTTCCATGTAACAATGAAGTGCGAGGGAAAAATCAAGATCGTCGATCTGACCGCGCCAAGTCATTGCCAGCGTTGATTTTGGATTGAACGGGGCATTGAAATGAGACAATGTTTTCCATTTTTTAAGATGGCAAATTGTTAGCCTGATGAAGTGCCCAAATTATTGACATCAAGCAAATTAATTCATCCATCAGTTAACGGCGCACTCGCTCATAGGGTGAAAAACTTACATTCCGTATTTTTATCGTATCCGTTTCGGAATTGATTCGAAAATAGGAAAAACAAATGCGTGTTGGCGTTGAATACATTAGTACACTAAAATAAAAACTTTAAATTGCAAAAACAAAAATATTAACAAAATTAACTGTTGTATAGTTTCTTTTGTTGAGTAGTATTTTCCATGTATTTTTATATGTAACATTTTTTTTCCAAGCAAACATGTATCAATACTTTATCTCAAATAGCAAAATTAAAAAAAGATAGGGACAAACACATTGATAAAGTTGAGGATGCTGATATGACGTGTGTTCATGAGGATATTTTTTCGAACTGGGAACAACACTTACCTTTTCGGGTCACCTGATTGCACTAGTCGTTTTTATTCCATGTTTTTACCTTTATTGTGTCTATTTATATGTAATTAACGGGTCTTCTGTAATCTGTTGTCGTTGTGTTATAGGACCGAGCTGGTAACTACATGTAGTGCTTCGTGAAAACATTTCTTCATATGATGAATAACAATGCAAGTAGTGCGCGGCTAGGGAAAGTCATGACGTTACAATGAGATATGAGCAAATTTCACTGAATAAGTCCTCATGGTGACTAAAGAATAAAGACCAAACTTGAAGGGCTTCTCTCAATTGCTTTGTTAAACCAGGTTCTTCAGAGGCTTTGTTTCTTGTGCATTCTTCTTTATCCCTTCATTGCTTATTTCATACTGGAATTTGTCTCTCCTGCAATGTGGAGTCCTTGCAAGATATTTATGATTTCGATACATGTCAGTTATTACGAATTGTGCTTGTGAGAATTTCCCCTATGGATTTGCTATCATATTTTCAAATTTTGGCATTTTTATTTTTTGTATTGTCTACTTGGTATCCTGACCACCAATTTTTGTGCCCACATTTGATGATTTTATTATGCCAGGTTTACTTATTTTTGACTCGATTAGTGCACTGTGATTGTTGTCCTTTATTAGTGTATCTGTCAGACAACTTGATGACAGCGATTGTAAGAACACTTTTTTAAGGTTAAATTTATATCTGTTGGCGATCCAACATCCATGGGTAAATAAACATGTAAAAGCATCGCTCGACATTCTATTAATGCAATCCTCTCAAACCAGTGCTACATGTAGGTGTTGACTGGAACATACTATGAGGTATTAGCAAAATGCATTGGTGAAGGCCTTAGCGTCGTTCCATTGCTTTATTTACCATGTTCTTGTAGAGACTTTGTTCTTGTGCATTTGCTCTATACCCCTTCAATGCTTATTACCGTCTACAAAGAGATAACAATGGATCAGAGACGTTTTTCTCTTCCACCTCTAGTATTTCATCTTTTTGAATGAATGAATGAATGACTATTTGCATAAATTAACTATGAATTGATATTGAGTAAATGCACATGAGACAAAGTCTCTACAAATATATGATTAAAACCAAGCAATGGCTCAACGCTTTAATTGTTGTTTATTGTTCACAGAACAGAACAGACTAAAACAAAGTGGTACTCATTGTCTTGTTCACAGGACAGACTAAAACAAAGTGGACTCATCGTTTATCACTTTTTATCACAAATCTCTAGTCTTTTCTCCTTTTTGTAGCAAAACGAAGTACCTCAATACTGAGTTTAAGTGCACCACAACGCCGAATGTACTGACATGGTGCGCATTAAAAACAGGATCTGTTATTGATCCTTCCCATCAGACAAAAAATTACAGAATAAAAAAAAAGGATTTAAAAATATCTTCAAGGTGGTCACTTGGAATTGTAAATCTCACGATCACGTGATTTTAGAAGCGGTAATGTATGACGGTTTTGTCTCTCATCTTCGTAGTCTTTGTTGGTTTTTGCAAAGTATTGCTTAAGACTTTTCCTGGACGTTTCTTCATCTACTTGCTTGTTTTTGGTATGTACATATAGTACCAAGTTGTTGTATATATTATAGAACATGACAAACTCTACTCTTCTTTCTTTAAGACTTTTCAATCCAAGATTTTCAAGCATATATGTTTCTGTGTCGGCTGTTACCAACGCGCACTATTCGTCATTGCATCCTTCAGATTTGCGATTTGATTTTGGTCTTATGTTAAGGATCCTAGAAAGATGCTGCGTTTTCAAGTTGGGTTCTTACTGTTGACTTCCAAGCCCGCTCTTTGATTTTTTTAGCTATCGTTTAGATTTTGATACAGGAACCTAAGCTTTGGTTGGTTAGGCTTCTTATGTCATTTAATTCTATGCTAATTCCAGGCCATGTCGTACTTGTGTGCGAGTAGTGACGGACAAGCATGCGATATTTACCTGAATTTGTTGATAACAATTTCAAATCATTTTTTGTTCAAATAAGATTATTATATTCTATGAAAAAATCTTGTTTTAACAAGAGATAATTATCTAAGAATGTGTTAATGCTCATTATATTGTTCAACATCTGCATGACATTTCAACTAATGTCTCGTCCATAACTATCATGCTAAGTAGTCATCACCTTCGTATCAAGTTGTATTCCTTGCCACTCCAAAGTTTCATTTTCTTCTATATAACATTCTATCACATTTGGATGTTGGATTAATTTAAAGTTGATAATGCTAAAGCCAAACTGTCTCGTTGTGCTTGCTTCACTTTTCAATTCAATTGCGGTTCGATTGGTAACGTGTTAATTACATGGCGAAATACATATCATTGATAATCAAAAACTACGATATATGCTTTCAAACGGTGCAATATTCTGAAAACCAAAGTATTATCAATTGGAATAAGCAATGAAGGGAAATGGACTAAATGCAAGTAAAACAAAGTCACTACAAATACATGGCAAAAGCAAGCAATGGAACAACGCTTTTATTTGTGTTCTTCATCTTGAAGTCACCACGAGGCCTTCAACAATGAGCTATGCTCATACCTCATAGTAAGTTAAAGTCGGCCCCTAGCACCTGTTTAAGCGGAATTCATTCTGTTTGTGCTTTAGTTTTTTTTGTGTTGGGTATGTCGTGTTCGTGTGTTTTGTGGGCATGTAGTGTCATAGGTCTTTCGTCTACTGGTGTTTTTGCTTTTGCCTTGTCTCTGGACTTTGATTTATGTAATTTTGTTCTTTATTCCTTCGATACTCTACTGCCGTTGTTTAGATGAAGAGCAACACTACATCCATGTATTGTGACTCGTTGATGCGAGATCGTCAACAAACACAATATATTAACTGACAAATTGTTCTTACAACTGCTGTCATCCGTTGCCCGACAAAAAGACTAATGGATGACAAACACAACATTTAAACAACCACAGGACACTCATCGAGCCAATAGTAAAAACAATTGGCATGATAAAATTATGAGATGGTCAGAATAAAAATTTGAAATTACAAAAATTAAAATGCCAAAATTGGGAAGTATGATAGTGCATCCATATGAGAAATTCTCTCGAGAACAAGTACACCATAACTTTAATGTATATAGAGCATACATCTCTCGCATGGGGATCTCCACACTGCAGGAGAGACAAACTCCAGTCTACAGTACATAAAGACATTAAGTATTGACAAGTTATCCGGCATTTCTCCTTTTTCTCTTTATTCTCAAACACTACTGGGAATCCTACTAGATTAATATAAGCGATTTGTTTAAGATACCGTACATTCCATAATGACACCAGAAAGAGTATAACTGAACGTAGCATAATATTTAGTTGGTAATTCATTTTATTTACATCTACCAGGCTCAACCATCATATGAAGATGGAAAAATTATCATGAAATTAACACCAATTGATCCAAACAGTAGTATGCCACCACAGACAGTATACAGAGAGTTAGTTGGAGATGAAATTTTAATTGTAAGTTCGTTGTACTGACTTAATTTTTTAACGGTTTGCAAAAACTGTTCACAATATTTTGCTTATTTTTGTCTGTCACAAATGATCCAGTATGCGTCATGGGTCTTTTTCTATTCCAAGTAATGTGCTTAAAAACTGTTCGTCTTGCTTGTCTGTTTTTATTTCAATGGCAAGCAATTAGATTAACCGATATTCGTACAAAATTATTTAGCTTTTATTATTCAACAATCATATATCTATTGACATTATACTTAAAATTGTTTACGCAATTTGAAGAAGCAAAAGTTGTCGAAATTTCTGTTTGCTTGTAAAATGTTGCGAAGCATATTTGCAGTTTTAGAGGATTTAATACTTTTCTTTTAAGTAAATTAAACAAGGGTAAATACACAGGGAAGGAATATTACGTTAGAGCTGTGTTTGTATGGTCAGGTTTGTTGTCAAATCTATAACTCTTGGCGAATTTATATTCGCAGAACCGTCGATTTGATTCTGATAGTTATTTGACAGTGAGATACATTAAGATACTGTTCGTGCAACTGGCGTGCAATAGACGTAAATAGACGTAGACTTCCTTCAGTGCATATTAAATTCCTTTTCCATCTGAATTGCTATTTTCTTATATTTCTTTTTATTGTAGACACTTATTGTTGGAGATGTTGTATGTAAAAGATACTTTAAGAAGATAAGCTGAAGACACTATGCAACATTTACACTTTCATATGTCAATAATCAAATTTTAAGTAGGGGTGTTACAACTATCTAAACGCATCTGAGATGTGAGACGTGGAACAGCTAATTTACTTCCAGTCTCTAATGTTTGAAATCCAAGTCAATTCCATGTACTTTAAATTTCAACCTCAATTACATGTAAGATGAATTCATATTTGAAAAGACTTAAACAGTTTGCGATGAACGAACTCACCAAAAGCTATATCGCCTCTTCAACTCCGTTTCAAAGAGGGAATTTTATCCGTCTTTATTGTTTTCCATAGTTGTTATTTACTCTTTTAGCTCGTATTTTTATGTCAATTATACTTGTCCATAGGTAAGATTCTGCAAACTGACCTATTCTGTGCCTTGATGATGAAGCACTGAAACATGGAGAGTATTTTGATGGTCAATGCAGAAAAAGTTCATGATTACATACATGTTGTAGATGTTCAAGAACTGGGATATTACCAATATTTGTGTCTCTATACAAAATAAAAATACCATGGCTTGAAATACCTAAGGGCTTTATTTCTGATTATGCCAGAAGGTGACTTGTTATTTAGTGGGGTCTTAATATAAATGTTCTTAATTATTGTACATAAAGTATAAAATAAAAAAAAGAACTAGTATGAATGAGTCATGAATTAACAATGGAATCATACGGAGTAAATACAAATGAGACAAAGTCTCTACAAACACATGGAACAAATGTCATTTGATTATTGTTCTTCATCTTGAAGTCACCATGAGGCCTTAAACAATAACCTATGATCATACAGAACCTGATAGCAAGTTTAAGACAGACCCTAGCACCGGTTTGAGCAGAATTCATTGCTAAATGTCGAGCAACGCTTAGCCCATGTATCCCTTTCGTCTTGGAGGCGGGGTTGTCATCAAATATAACAATGATAGGCAAAGTGCTCTTACAATCGGTGTCATCAGTTGCCCGTCAAAAATACTCAATAGAGTGTTTACTCTTTGTTGAAGGCCTCGTGGTAACTTCGAGATGAAGAACAACAATGAAAGCGTTGTTCCGTTTGCTTAATCTTTCAATGTTTTATAGGGATAAGACAAGCACAACATATAAAAACCACTGGGCACTCATCGATTCAATTGCAAGACAACAATTAAAATAAAACAATGAGATGTGGGCACTATAAACACAATGGTCAGAGTAAATTTTGGATATTACAAATAAAAAAATATTAGTAATAAAAAAATTAAAAAGTAGACGCTTTTATTGTAAGTTGTTCTTCATCTTGAACATTATGTATGTGTATGATAATATAAAAAAAAGAAACAGCAAAAGCAAAATCCATGAGATGAAATATTGATGAGCCTTCTTCTTACAATGTAACGCTTTTTGCTGTTCAATCAATATTTTTTTGTTTAAAAAGAAAAAGTAATATTTTTTCTACGAAATTGATCCTATATGTATATGTTATCTAAATTTTGACAGCTGTATATTTATCAATTATGGACTTTTTACGAAGTCAATATGTTATATATGGACCTGTTAGGTTTATATTGACCGAGGACGAAGTCCGAGGTCAATATATTCCTAAAAGGTCCATATTTAACATATTGACAGAGTAAAAAGTCCATCATTTTTATATTACATGTGTAGTTTTATGGTATCTCATTACATTTTTGTGAAGGAAAATTTTGTCAATACATCGGAATTTAATTAGAAATAGAACCTTTGTATTTGAAGGCGGTTGTAGGTCTGCTAGCATCTAGGATGGGTAACATGAGTGCTCATAGGATAAATAAATGCCAACCGTTCTCTTAAATTTGCAAATAAAGAAAACAAACAAGCAACCCTTTTTATTAGCGTTTTTTTGTTTTTTTGGAAAGTGTGCAATAAAAACATGTGACAACTGTTACATATATTTTTCATTGATTTCAGTGGATGCTCTGTAAAAACATTTCAATACCCCCTTTTATCATTGTTTCCGGAGGAAACTCCTTTTAATGTGTTAAGCGTTTTCCATTTTTTCTTACATATTTTTTTCATAAGACCTTTCTTAGTGAAAAACTATAGTCTGAAAGTCAAACCAAACATTTAGCGTCAATAAAACTTAAAATAGAAACATAGCGTCAATATACCAAAAATAGAAACAAAGCGTCAATATACCTAAAATTAGAAACAACGCTGGAATATACTGAATATTCTTAAAATCACGTGAGCGTATCAGCCAATGAGATTAATAGGAACTTATACCATATGTAATATTGTAAAATATCGTCCACTTAGCCAAAATATGAAGCACAGGAGAGTGAAAGAGTCCCAAGCTTTATATTCTGGCGAGCGGGATGATATTTTACGATATATTAATTTTCAAAATTCAGATAATTGTTTATCGTCTTTTATTTCTTATTTCTTTAGAGTACTTAATAAGCTTTTGTTTCAAATATTCCCAAAGTTGCGCGAAAAATGGCAATTATTCCTTCTCGAAATGTTCTATAAAATGAAAATACATCGGCAAACGAATACCAAAGCAAGAACGAGGAAATAGGAAATACTAAAATCATAAGTCCAAAATCACAGTAATTCACAGCGACACGAATTGAGACAGTATCAAAAAGACAAAACAAAGGAACGAAAATGAACAAGAACGCCACAAACTTAAGCACTAGCAGTGTGAACCCCTATAAAAACTGAGGTATCATCAGGTACTCCGGAAAGGTAAGCATGATCTGCTCTACGCGTGGCACCTGTCACACTGACAGTAAAAAGTCCGGTTTTTTACAGTCGGTTTTAGTCAGTCCGGTAACAAACTCTGGATCTACCCAAAGATATTTGTTCTCATTAGTGAAACAGAAACATTGTATTGGTCTGTCAAATCATGGTGACGACCGTAAAACATTTGTAGTGACAATTGCATCAGTGAATGAACATACCCTTGATGTATAAGTTCTTGAGACAGTAATTTCGCTCTGTTGACAAAATCGCTGTACAACCTACAGGCAAGGCAATAGCAAATGAGTTGTGAATTGTACACGTCATAAGCCGGAGAAGTGGGGATATTACTGCTCAAAAACGGGAAGTTCACTATTGGAAAGTCAAAATCATCATGCTTGTCGTAAAGTTTGATTTCAGACGTCCAGAGTTGTCAATGTTAAGGTATAGGGCCAGGTATGATGCTGGTGATGGTGTAATAGTGGTCTCTTTAATTTCGAGTTCATTCGGGTATATAAGATGAAGGTTATCCTTAAAAACAATGGCAGTAGAATACCGAAGGAACAAAGGAGTGAAATTTACAAAAAATCGAAGTCCAAAGACACGGACATAACGAGAACACAGAAAACAATGACATGAGACACAGAAAACAGTGGCGTTAGACATATACAAAGCACAGAAATAGAAATTACAACATTCAAAACAAAGGCACTCATAGTGTGAACTCCAGTGAAACCGACAGTGACATCAGTTGCTCCGGAAGGGTAAGTATGTCCTGCTCTGTTAACAGCACCCGTCACACGGTAAGTGAGGCATATATGTTTTGAAAGATCTATTAGGTAGCTGATTGGTTAATGTCATTTGCTAACCCTGAGACAAAACCAATTAAAATCATGGTACGTATTACTTCCCTAACCCTCAAACAGTACCAAATTAAATTTTAAAAACCTTTTGTAATCATCGAGTATTCAAACATGAATTGGGAATGATTTTGTAGTGATGTCATGACTGTACTCAACGTTATTAAATTTAGAAATGTTTTGATCCGAAACATGTTAGTAACTCGAAATTGATCCGATTTTTCTATGGAGCAATCGCTGTTATTTACACTTTTCTCCCCTCTCCTTGGCACTTTTATGACGTAAAATGTAAAAAAAAAACATGGTGGCGCTGCTGAGTTATCAACGACCTACTTTCCGTAGTTTTTCTAACGTCTCGTTTGTAGTTTTGTTCATGGGTAACTGTAATTTGAATATTAAATTGAAAAAAATGTAATAGGTGCTTCATGTAATCAGATTTATTTCTTATGTTACAGATGAAAAAGATTAATAGCTTCTTACATGAGAGCAGATCAATGATCGGGTTATATTTCACAAATCTAGTGAATTCCATCTTTTCTCTAGTGGAGTGAAAGATATTCCGATCTTTGATTTTGATCGAATGTAAGTAGCTATTTCTTCCGTAAAATACAACGAGAAATATCTGGAAAACAATACTGTTCGAGTAACGTCGTCGTCATTTGAGTGTTCCTTATATTGTGACGTCGGGTGTTTTATGACCTTAAGCTATGGTTACAAGTGTTGTATCATAGAAATTAACACTTTTGGTTGGTCGTTTACCCATGGGAGACGAGGTCGCGTGCATCGATCTCACATGGGTCAATTCACACTGCAAACCACCATATACTGAAGAAATTATTTGCCAAACTTAGGGAGAATCCCTTGATTACTCCGGATCAGCTTCTTGATAAGTTCTGTTCAACCGGATACGGCTTTTGCGGAAGAACTCTGCAGGCCGAGATAGGCGTAGGGAAAGACGATAAGACGACAGACAGACTTTCAGTATAATAACTCGACATTGTATACGCAGTGAAATGGACTAAAAATGGACATACCAAATGGCATAGATATGTACGGGTAAAATATTA
Organism: Modiolus philippinarum; assembly: GCA_002080025.1. Lineage (NCBI taxonomy): Eukaryota > Metazoa > Mollusca > Bivalvia > Mytilida > Modiolidae > Modiolus > Modiolus philippinarum. The sequence continues at coordinate 26,797 of MJUU01005405.1, forward strand.
CATAACAAAGATATCTATAAACACCTATAATTGCCAAAACTTACAATCACATGAAAACCTGCACTAGAAAACACAATACGTTTAAATATATAAGAAAAGGTACATGTTACAAAACGGGCATCTAATATACAACCAAACAAAAGAAAACCTAGAACACTATACGCATCAATCTATGAAAACAAGATCAAGCGCTCAAAATACCGGTAATACTATGATAAATAGTCTTCTCATATGCAAATCTTTATTATACATGTAACCTTGAAACTACTCCCCCTTTTCAGTTACAAAATACTGCAATGGGATGTTTACGATGTATATTAACGACCTTGTGATAGTTTTCCATTAACATTCGTTCATGCACCTTCATGTGTGTCGTAAATGCTTGAGACAGAAGTATCGACCGTAATGATATATTGTGAGATCTATTTAAATAGCTTTTAAAAATATCCCAAATATTGTAAACTAATCAAGTGTTCAAAGTTTTTTTCCGGAAGTAAGACATGAATATACAAAACTGGCTAACATATTGGACGAAAACTTGATTTAATATTTGGCTGACTCAGGCCGCTAGTTTTGTGGAAAAGGTGGATCTATACAGTGAAGTGCAGACATAACCTCTCATAGAGTTAATTTGGAACATTCATAAAAGCTCCTCTAATTTAACTTAAACCAGGTATCAAGTCTGCTCTAGAACTGCTCTAAGTCTGCTCTAGAATCCTGACCGCTCTGACCAGTCAAAGTCATAGCTAGAATCCTGCCCGTACTGGTCAGAGCCATGCATGAACGCTCTGACCTGTTCTACCCATGACCGTTCTACCTAAGTATGTTCTGGTCGTGACTGTTCTACTTAAGTCTGCTCTAGCCATGACTACTCTCAGCTGATCTGTTCTAGCTATGACCGCTCTCATATCAGATCTTGTCACAGCCCTGACAAATCTTGTATTTCATGTATTTTAAGTTGAGTTATATCATAATAATAACAACATAATATCTTTTAAAAAATATGAAATTAAAGGGAATTATAAAATTGACTATTAAGATATAGAATTGCATCTGGCAATGAAACAAATTACTTCAGATCTAGAATTATGGGATAACCACACTGTATTTTAGAATCTAAGGGGGTGCCCTGAAGATCCTAAAATACAGATTAGTTATCTCTATTCTAATGCAATATTACAAAATGAACGTTTCAACTCGATTTTTAGAATACAGGAAGTTTGGTTTGCGTCTTTACCACTATTTTACGATTAGTTTGACAGTAAATCGTGGAAATTTTACCCGCTGAAAATTTTGACGCCATCCAATCAAAATAAGTGTTACAAACATAAATAAAAGTGACAACAAAAGTCCGAATCGATCAAAGGAAGAGACCAGTAAGGAAAATCCGTATAACATTCGACTGAATCAGGGAAACACAATCCGACACAGAACATGTTACGTAAGCCGTCATTTTCCCGACTTGGAGCGGGCATTTTATAAATAAAATGGTGGGTTAAACCAGGTTTAATGATGCATCAACAAACCCCCCTCCCGCTTTTATGACGACTATCTATAGCTTCTGTGTGCCCAGATTGTGTTAAATGTCAAAGCCATAATATTGTCAGGGGGCACTACACTATTTCAATACGCAAATAATTGACAGACCTCGAAAATAGTACTATAAAGAATAGTGCCTTTTAATTTGTAGTGACTCCAGCCAATTCATACATGTTATAATCAGCAAGATCACAGAATATTTCTAGCTGAATGACGGAGAGCAAAGAACAGTTGAAAAAACATGATTAAGTTGCGTAACAAGATAGAACGGATCGAATGAAATACGACCAAATACCGAAAATTCTCTGTTGCGACTATGTACAAAATTAACCGGAACGTTTCAATTCAATTTTATTTTCTTATTTGACACACAACATATGGTTTGAAAGTATTTATTTTATCGTGTTGGTGATCTGTTAACGGAAAAACAAGTTCCCGCACCTGGGAAAATTCATTTCTATATTATGTGAATTTTGGAAATCCTGGAATTTAACATACGAGTCAATGGGAGGCTGAATTAGTGGTGTACCTCCTGTTAAAACATAGAATTTTTCTCTAAAAGGTAAAATGTTTTTGTCGTTCGATGTACAAGGCTTGTCTCATACAGGTAAAATGTTTTTGTCGCTCGGTGCACAAATCAAACAAAACCGTCTCTAATAAAATTGGAAATGGGAATTGAATATTTATCAATCGAATCTGGATATCATCCAATAAATTTCTTCAGAAATATTATTAATCTGCATTTGTCGAAGCCCTGGTTAAAAAGTTTACGAATTAAACATCTGTGTCATTTCAAAAAAATTTGATAGTGACTACATGCTCTAGCGTAACGGATTAATTGAGAAATATATAATCCATACGATGGGGAAGACGGAATATTACTGTCGAGGTGTGGAAAGTTTACAATATGAAAATTGAAATCGTCTCTTTTGTCATAAATTCGAGTTCTGAGGTTGCTACTGTCGTAAAACTCCAAAAGTAAATCTAAAAACAAAACAGAATGGTCAGTGTCTGTAGTCTCCTTTATTTCAAGTTCTGGGGATACTAGTATATTAATGGAATATAGTCGGCAAAGTTACTATTATTAAGCGACAAGACAAGTGCTAAGTGTTACAAAAATGTATTTCCCTCCTCGAGACGGTATAACCGAAAACTGAGTTCGAAATAGTTTTCCATAAAATTATAACTGTATCATGAAATAAATAATCGTAAATAAAGTAGCAGACATGATTCTAGGACTTCTCTAAGTCTGCTTCAAGTTAACTTCAAGTTAACTTTGAGCTGTTTTCTTGACTTCTGTCAAAGTTAACTTGGACAAGAGGTTATGTCTGCACCCACTGTATTGTAGTTCTATAAGGTTCATTTGAACATGACATGGACATTTCACAAGGGTGGTGTGATTTTCTCTATTACTAACTTACTAGTATAATCAATAGTGTTTTTTTTTTGTTATATGTTCAATTTCACAACATGTTGTAAAACAAGTACCAATGATTCCTTAAACGACAAGAAGATATGGGGTCACAGATATTTTTCCCCTTGAATTCGGGGTTAATCTTTTGATCATTTGTTATCTAAATTTTTGTAAATTTTGTTGGAACTAGGGAGTATCTCCCTCATTCAAAGCTCATTTATTATCTAAATTTTTGTAAATTTGTTGGAAATTAAGGATTATATCCCTCATGCAAAGCTCTATGTGGCTTTAATATACACTGGTTATTTGTTCTCCATCAGTTTTTAAACATCTTTGAGTTTATTAGCTTCCAAACATTTAGATTGAAGAAACATAAGTTGTCAAAATGCGCATATGCAGACCTTCAATCCACATTAACTTCGGTAATTAATTACTTGTTATTGTATGTTATCAAAGAAAATTCATTTTTATATTTAAAAATAGTGCCGAAAAACATCTTCAACTCAATTGAAGAAACAGAAAATAAAGATATGAGAAAGTATGTTCCATACTAAACAATAGAGGAAACGATTCTAGGTTAATTTTGTGATTAATTAATATGTAATTATCAATCAGAAGTTTCCTTTAAAGTGCATTTATATATATCATTCAATTTAATTTCGAAACGGATACGATTAAAATCCAAAATGTTGGTTGTTTTGCCCGAGAACTAAGTTCGCCTTGAATTAGTGGAGGATTTAGAAACTGCATCAGGTAACAAATTTGCCATCAAAACAATTGTACAACCATCTCTTCTTTCGATACCCAACTCAATCCATATCCACGTGAACAAGAAACTTGGCACGGTTAAGGATTAAATCATTGTTATTTGAAAAGAAGAACAAACAAACTAAAGACTAATGATAATTCTGAGGCAAACATACTCATCACATGAAGTATCATTTTATTTATTTGAACTCAAATTTACCGGACAATATGGTTAAAATGTACCGTCAATTATAATTACTTCAAGGTAAATGTAGGTTTCAAGGCTCATTTAAGAAAAAATAAAGATATGGAGTTTCTACAAATATATGATAGAAGCACGTTAACAAAACATGGAGACAAATCCAGGCGGGGGCTGGCCCTTTGGACTGCTATAGTTGCTCCATGGCATTTTTCTTGTGACGTGATACACAAATGTACTTAAAAGGTAATATTTCTTCCACTTTAATGCACTACTGAGTGAGCAAGAATATTTAATTTAAAACAAACAGATGTAATTCAATGACATAATTTACTACATCTTCCATTACTCTTTCTTAAAAACACGTTCAGCAACAGTATCTTTACCATCCTTTGTTATCGTGCTTTTCTGTAAAATAAAAAAACAGATGTTACAATAAGCTGGTTGAGTATCATTTTATTATAATTTTCCTGTTAAGAGGTTACTCTTTGACACACAAGTACAGCAAAACAAGATTTATTGTATATCATGCAACTTGTGATTTTTTTTTATATTTGGGTTTATTAGTAGTATATTGCTTGTAAATCTCGTCCTGTAACAACGAGAAATCACGATGAAAATGCTACTCAAAAACGCATGCCGCCTCAGGATTATGACATTCATTTTTTTTTTTTTTTTTGGAAACATCATATATTATAGTAGAAAACGCAACTTCTTGGTACAATTCTTGAATTAAAATTTGAACGAGACTTATATGACCTATTATATTCATGGAAATAGGAAAGTACCACCCTAAATCAATTGGACAATAACTAGTCTGTCAGAGAAACGTGTTATGGACAACTTTAGTACATAATATTGAAAATCTTACGAAAGAACACATATAATGCTTAAAATGGTTCGTAACTTTAAGATACTATTTTAATTGAAACCAAATGTCATGGGAAAGAAATTCAAGTGTAAGAGATATCACTTTAAGAAGGGTCCAGTCTTTCCTTATTTAAAATGCCTTTTGGACAAGATAAAAGTAGAACGGTCCAGAAATTATATGGGTTTCGTACTATATTTTTCAAAGACTTCTACAATCACCTACAATGGCTCTATTTTACCAACTAAAACCTCGTACACACACTTAGATAAATAAATTTACATAAGATGACTTGTATTTGGTATTTGTTCTCCATCAGTTTATATGATCTTTTATTTTATGGTCTTCCAAATGTTTGGATTTTATCTGCGCTGAAGAGACAAAAGTTGTCGAGAGGCCATATGCAAAGACCAAATTAATAGTTAGTTTGGTTACCACTGGGCCGATGCCTTTGCTGATGAACTGTTAGTCCCCAAGGGTCTTCACCACCCAAGAAGTCGGTATTTCCCTACCCGATTTTATTTTGAAACTTGCAATATCAAAAATATTTGTAATTGTTGTAAATTTTGAAAACTCGGTAATACACGTGTATCTTCCTAATGTTCTTAGCTGATTTTGGTTTTCCATTTCGATCATATTAACTATTTGTTCCTGATAAGTAGTTAATGGTTTTGTTTGGATTTAATCTGCACCGAAGAGGCATAAGTTGTCGAAATGGCCGTTTGCAGAAACTAAATTTTTACAGTAACATTTAAACATAGAAAGTAATAATTGGTAAAAGGAACATAACTCTGGCTCAAAATTTGCCTAAAAGTTCTACTAAACTGATTAAAATGAAACTGACACCGAAAATATGATAATGTACTAAATTCAATGCATCTTAATCTACCGAAAATGTGGTTTTCTTTAAGTATAATTACATATGAAACGTTTAAATCCATAGATATCATTTCCACAAAATATGATCCTTCAGTGCAAAATGTAAAAATGTGTGACACAAAGATAGTTTACGTTCTAAATTTTAATATTTATACCAATATAAATCGTTTAAGGTGTCTGCAGGGTATTAATTTCCTATTATAGAATTTTGTAAAATTTTCTGTGTAGAAACATAACTGTATTATTGTTCAAAATGTAAAATAAAATTTGGGGTAACCATGCATTTAATTGCAAAATCTGAAATTGAAAGTTTCAGGATTTTACATAGAAATGATAGGGAAAATGATCATATGAGATGATAGTTTCAAAAATCTATTACAGAAGTTTTTCATTCTTTGCATGTGTTTAATTATCAGTATGTAGTTTACATATAAAAAATAAAAATTAGGGGTCATCGTTGAAATAAGAGAGAAAAATTGCAAAATGTTAATTTCTCTAGTGATATCTTTGTTAAGATATTTTATCAAATTATCTCCCTTGAATAATTTTTGTGTTCTGTAAATCCAGCAACAGATTTAAAGCTCATGTATTTTAACTCACGTTTTTGTAATGAAAATGTTATCAAAATGATTAGGAATATAAATTTTAAATACATTAGAACTTTCTTTTCATTTAAAATAATTATTTTGTTAAAGTTCTTATTGAATGAAACCTAAATGAACAATTATTAGACAGAAATGGCGAAATAATACCACTGAGACACCTTAAGTATGTAATTTCTCAACAAAGTATCCACAACAACAAAAAATAAAAAAAATACCAATGTTTGACTTGCGAGTTATCTAACTTGACTCTCTACTGATATGCATACATTGTTTACCACATCGTCCAAAGTCATGCATGTGTTTGAGATCTATGTCCATCCCTGCAAACCCTTGATAAATTTGGCTTATATTTATTGGGCTGCATCTTTACATAAGAAGCAACTAAATGAGGCAATAAAGTCAATCGAAATTGGAAAAGACAGACTTCATTCGATTGTCCGATTTTTTTTTTAAACCGAGAGAAGTAGCCTAGAAAATATAAAAAACGTTTGTAAAATATTGATCAGCTTTATTGGTTTCTGGTAAAGAGAGGCACCCTAGGAAAATAAGCCAAATCTGTCAGGGTGTATGGGATGGACATGGACCTGAAACACTTATTTTTGGAAAATGTGTCCATGACTTCCCACATCAAAACCATCGTAAAAATATTAACAAGGATTGAGTACCAACGACTTTGTTCAATTACTGATGTAGAGTAAGAGAGAACCGAACCGTCAATCCAAAACGAATAATCCAAGGACAATGGCAACATCGGATACAACAAAGAAACAGAGACACAACATTAGTACGGTACAGAAAAGAAAAATGAAAAACACACACACAGACACACACAAAAAATACAGACCCAATAAAAACATTGGATGAGATCAGGTTCATCAGGAGAGTAAGCATCCCCTGCTTCTTATAAGACACCCGCCATGTTGAACATGTCAAATCCGGCATTAAAGCCAAATCCGGTAGAAGAAACAACAATTAAGCTTTAAAAGGGAAAGATCTGTTGTCTTCTGGTCACCAGGTATCCCATAGTGGTCCACAAGATGGTGATGTGGACCGTTTGGGGGATGACTTTTTGGGTAACATACATAGGGTCAGGACTCATATCACCAAACTTTATTCTGACGATAAAATAACTTCGTTCCTTCACAAATTAGGACCGACAATTTAACTTGAAAGGGGGGAATAATGGATTTTTTTCTGGACAGAAAAATTTTGTCGTGCTTCGCGCGAAAAAAAAATTATTTATTTTTTTAACTAGTATTTGAACATTTTTTTTTTTTTTTTGAAAATAAGCATTATTTTTGGGGGCAGAAAGCCCCCTTCAGAATATTTGTTTTCCTAATTTTTGCAGCTAAAAATATTGTCACATAAAATCAGCTTCAGAATATTTTTTTTTGAAAAAAAAATCATAGCCTCCCCTTCAGGTTAAATGGTCGGTCCCTAAATGTCAAATGATTGTAACTTATTAAAACTTTGGCTACTTCCTTGATTTTCTTTGAAATTTTATTTTCATAATCGTTAAGTCAACAGAGAGGTACAGGCCTTGATATCTTAAGCTATTGTATGGCCAGTTTAAGTGAGGACATAAAATATGGTCAGTGTATCCATACTGGGAATTTGTTAACTTAGATAATATTCAATGCTGAAACGTCATTGAAGGAAGAAAAACATCTTATCGTTTGTTTCCCATTGTCCAATTTTCAGTAAAAAAAATGATCTAAAAAGATACATTGTATAAGGAGATCCGAACAAGTGAGATAGTGATATATAAAAAGGCTGATTATGGATGTAAAGATATTTCAGTTTAAAAAATATAACAAAGTATTGCAGTTAATGGAAATTTAGTTTCTGCATAAGCCAATTTCCACAACTTATGTCTCTTCAGTGCAGATCAAACCTAAACGGAAAAACGTTGTGAGAACTGATTGAGAACAAATAATCAATACTAGAGGTTCACATGAGCCTGTATCGCTCACCTGGTGACTGATTTTATTCCTTGTTACCTATAAACCACTCATTCATACTATAAATCAGTTCAGCAGATGTTACATTTTCATTCTTGGATGAGGTACAAACTAAAAATCACAAACTTTGGAAGGGATCACCAAAGACAATTGTAACCAAGTTTGGTTCCAATTGGCTCAGTAGGTTCAGAGAAGACATTTGAATGCATTTACCACAGAGTCCCTATGTTAAACTATGTTCCACGCTGGCGGCCACCTTGGATGAGGTAAGAACGTAAAAATCACAAACTTTAAAGGGGACCACCCAAGGACTATTGTGACCAAGTTTGGTTCAATTTTGCTTGGTAGTTTTAGAGGAGAAGATCTTTGGATGCATTTCCCATAGGGTCCCTATGTTAAACTATGTTCCCTGCTGGCGTCCATCTCGAATGAGATATGAACATAAAAATCACAAACTTTGAAGGAAAACATCTAAAGACTATTGTTACCAAGTTTGGTTCCAATTGGCTCAGTGGGTTCAGAGGAGAAGACATTTTAATGCATTTCCCATAGGGTCCCTATGTTAAACTGTGCTCCACGCTGGCAGCCATCTAGTTAAAGGTAGAACATAAGGGTTGATTTGTTGCATTAGGATCGCAATAGTGGTGCATTGTTTGGATGCCTTAGGGCGCCGGTCTTGATTTGGCGGTCGAAATATCCGTCTACAGGCTCCACTACGCGCGTCGCCTGTGGGCTCCGTTTTGACCGTCGGATCTACGATTGGCGCCCTCGGGTGTTCTGGTAATGTACTGTTGTTGCTTTATTATAATAGTAAAATAATTAAACAAAATATTATATCCAATCCCATATCCACCTATAAATACTGCCGTCTGGTAAGGGGATGGCGAGGGACTCGTATTCCCTCGCCAACCCAATACACAGAAACTACCATGGCACCCCATACTAAATAGGATATAATATTCACAAAAAGTGGGAATATTAGGATATTGTGCAGGGAACCGTAATGAAAAGGGGACCAGATTTCGATATCCAAAATAAATATTATTTCATATCAACTTAATATGATCATAATTAGTTACACATCAAGCGAATTTGTCAGTACAGATTAAGTATATCCTTTTAACCATTCAATAAAGTTTTTCGAACACAGTAGAAGTGATACAGTATTAGAATCACCTAAAACACAACCATCCTAGAATTAGCACATTTCAATAACACATTTTATACCCTGAAAGTTTGTAAACTCGCCATACAGTTTGCCCAGAAATAAAGTTTGCTATTAGCACTAAAATATGGAATTAAATAACCAACAATTTGTACAAGGGCGCAATTACTTTTATAGTAAGTCGCCTACCAAACCAAGCGAAGAAGAAGAAGCCATCTTGGATGAGGTACAAACGCAAAAATCACAAACTTCAAAGGGGACCACCTGAGGACTACTGTGACAAAATTTGGTCCCCATTGGCTCAGTGGTTTCAGAGGAGAAGATCTTTGAATGCATTTCCCGTAGGGGCCTATGTTAAACTTCCCCGCTGGTGGCCATCTCGGATGAGATGCGAACCTGCTGGACATATGTAGAAATTTTAGTTTTGGAAAACCTCAACACTTTTGCAATTCTCATTTAACCTTTATCTCAAAAAGTTTTTGAAATAAAAGTAAAAACGTTCAAAAATTGTGAAAATTCAAAGAAAAAACGGCATTAACTCCTATGTGGGTTGTCAGATTTTCTCCAAAATTGCAGGACATGTAGATCTTACTATGCTGACTATTTTTGTTATACAAACTTTACTTCTATCTTCTATCAATATAAATATATAAGACCAGAAGTAACAAAAACTGAAAAGTTTTCGGAAAAGGGGCAATAACTCCAAGACGGGTAAACGGGTATTCTCCAAAATTTCAGGGCAGGTAGATCTCATCATGCTGATCATTTTTACTACGTGTCAGAATTTTGATATCTGTAATGGTTTTTGAGTAATCTGCAAAATCAGCCATTTACCCCTATGTTTTATTTTTAGTAACAGCGGCCGTGTTGTTTAGTCTACGGACATTAAAATCACAAACTTGAAATAACATAACCTTGTGATGATTCAGGCCAAGTTTGGTTAGTATTGGCCCAGTAGTTTTAGAGGAGAAGATCTGTGAATAAAAGTTAATGGACGGACGGAAGGACGAACGACGGACGACGAGTGATGGCAAAAGCTCACATGGCCTTTGTCCAGGTGAGCTAATAATCTAGATTAGAAAAGCCAAGATCAGCTAAGGATAGAACTATGCTAGAGGGAGATATACCTATGTTTAAAAAAAATCTTAATAAAAGATATTGAAAGTTTCCGAATAAAATCGGTTTTCGGGTCAGCACCGAAGTAAAGGCTACTAGGTTGGTGAATGCCCCCGGGGACTAACATTCCACCAGCAGTGACATCGGCCCACTGGTAATAAACAATAAAATGCTGAAGTTGCTGTGAATATTTTTCTACTCATGGCTATTTCGACAGTTTATGTCTCCTCAGTACTGATTAAACCAAAACATTTGGAAGTCCATAAACCGAAATATTTGTAAAAAGTGATAGAGAAAAAAAAATAACAGGATCTAAAGAAGAATAGCCAAAATCAGTTAAGGACAGAGATATGATAGGTTTAAACAAATTATCTTAATTTTAGATATTGCAAATTTCAAAATAAAATCAAATAAAGGTGGCGTGTTCTTGGTTAATCTAATAATAGTACAATACAAAAACGTGTAAGTAGTGTGATTGGCAATTGGTAAAAAGACATCTTATGATTTTATTTTGCCAAGTTTTCTTACTTTTGAATCGATGAGTGCCCCGTGATTCTTTAAATGTTGTGTTTTACTTCTATTGGTCTTTTTGTGGGGCAATGGATGACAGCAATTATAAGAACACCTTGCCAACTTATTTTATGTTTCCTGACGAACCTGCATTCACGAGTCAAAATATTAATGAAGCATTGCTCAACATCTAGCAATATATTCCGCTCAAACCGGTGCTGTGCTGTCTCGAACTCACTATGAGGTATGAGCATAGCTCATTGTGAAGGCCTTATAGTGATTTCAAGATGAGGAACAACAATGTTTTCCCATTTATTTGTAAAGAATTTTTCCCGTGTACATTTACTCCATATTCCTTCTTATCATACAGCCTTGAAATACTCACCATAACTAATTCTCCATTCACTATCGTTCTAGTTGTTGTCACTTTTATGTTGTTTTCGTCTAACAATGTGTTTTCAACTGTTAATATATTGCCATTACAAGTTGCCAAAGACTGAAGAAAAAATATAAACTTAAAACACAAAAAGTTTAATTATAAGAGGAAATGAAATATTAAAAACATGATATGTATAATTTTGTTTATTTTAAGAAACTAACATTTAGTAAACCCTGAAAAACAATTCCAGTGTTAGAGATGTATGCTCTTTGTTTTTCTTAGATATGTTGTACTTGTACATGAGATAATATCTCATGTGTACACTTTGTTCAATTACTATTATCTAAATTTATCTAAATTCTAAAACCTAAGGTTTAACTCCCTCCATCGTAGTTTTGTCCTTAGCTATATATGATATTACTGATTATTCGGATTTCGTTTGGTTTATGCATTTTAAACATTTGCAAACTGTATAATGTCTTATTTAATGGAATCAATTTGTATTGTTTGTATTGTTGGGTATCATTTTAATATATTTGGTAAAATAAGACAACCAAACATAGCATAAAAAAGAGACATCCTTAAAAAAGGCTGAAAGGGCTTATTGTGGCTATGTTTTGGCATATTAAGCATTGGCAAACCATAGGTTCACCAATAGGCTTTATATATGTTGTGTAAAAGGGTCAGTAACAACCTATATACATTTTAATATACGTGGGTGGCCACTTCTGTTTCAATAAAAAAACGTTGAATGATATGTAAAAGTCAAGCACTGGTGCCGTCATCGTCACTTTCAAATTGTACAGCACAATATGTATATTTTCTAATTAACCAATGAGCCAGGTAATGATTTGACAATAATCACATAATCTATCAGCTTTTACATGTTTTTGGTAAATTGACCGCCAAATGCGGAATTTGGTTTGATCTGCACTGATGACATATAAGTAATCGAAATGCGCATTATGCAACAAATTAACAGTAACTTCGGTATTTTGTTTTGTTTTGTTTTTTGTTTGTTTTTTTTTGTTACAATGTACTTCGTACAAATATTTAGTAATAATGATATTTCTGCGATTTGCATACACAATTTTTGATCAAATATTGCGAGAATGTGTGTGAATAAAATGTTATATGAATTAAAAACAATTGTTTAATTTAAACAGTTTAAATTTGTACAATCTCAGATTTAAGAAAACAAATATTCAATGTCATTTTTTTGTAGAAAAAGCATCAACATTTTGGCGGAATTCCTATGCTGGGACGTACATGCAACTTACATTCTTTACGTAATAGGGGATATCGACTAGATACTCTACTTGCATCCGTTGAATTAGCTTTGAGATCTAATGACCTTAAACTTTTATACATATACTGGCCTCTCCCTGTTACTGTCGATGTCTACTGAAATATATGATGATTCTTGACCAAACTCCTTCGTTAAAGTTGTGAATTTGATTTTTTTATAATTTTAATGCCGTAGTGCGAAACAAGGCTCCTTGAGTTATCCGGAGAGTAGCGGTGAGCATCCCTTGATCCATCTTTCAGAATTACGTATTGTCGTATTCTCTACTTTCAAGATTGTTGTCATGGAGTTAGAAGTGTATTTTATGGGTTTTATTCGTATGTTTAACCAACTATAGGGAAACGGGACAGATAAAGGGGAGGTTTGGGTATCCATTAACCGGTTTAACCCCACTGGTGTCTTTCGCTAGTGCCGGTACCAAGTCCGGCTGTCCCGAGTTCCTATCGTTGTTTATGATTGTCTTCTATCTTATTCGCTTTTTTTTCTTGTGTAGTTCCCTAGCAGATTGTGACATTTAAGCAATAACAGTACATTATTTGAATACCCGAGGGCGTCAATCGTAGATTTGACGGTCAAAATGCAGTTTACAGGCGACGCGTAGCGGAGCCTGTAAACGGATACTTTGACCGTCAAATCAAGATTGACGCCCTCGGGTGTTCAAATAATGTACTGTTATTGCGATTGTAATGCAATTAAAAGCCGTTTATCGATTTCATGTTCTATTTTTAACTTGTGTATTTGTAATCATACAAGGAACCAGACTAAACAGGAAACCTACCATGTCCAGGTGGGTAGATCGTGGAATCGACGGTCAGTTCTGACCAATCAAAACTTTCGTTATATAAATGCTGCATTACAATTAATCATAATTTTCCGCCATTGTAGATGTTTCTAGTTAACCATTTTCTACATTTATTAAAAGATAATCATTGGCCTTAAAACAAAAAAGGTAATAACAAATTTACCGAAAACATTTGTCAGGAGCCGAAATCAAAAGTGCAAAAAGACAAAGTAGGAGCAAAATCATCAGAGAAATGTAAACCACAGTATTCTGGATTAGGTACAGGCATTTCAAAAGCAATGGTGGTATAATATATGTAGGTTTTTAATTTCTCTTTTAATTGTCGAAGTGTCCGTGGCAAGTGTTATTATTTGAAAGAGATACAGTTTATCCCAATACTAAGATAAGAAGAGAATCTTGAATCAGAGTTTCGGACTGAAACACCAAACTCTCGCAAAGGGCTGATATCTAATGAAGAACCGTTTACTTACTAAAAGCCCTCCTTTACATTATTGTCCCCAACATAACTTTGCCAAAATTTATTTACATTGTAAAGAAACTGCTAAAAATGTTTTAAGATTAATTATATATAAAAACAATGATATAATTGTGCAAACATATCTGACCTTAGGACAAGTTTTATACTTTTACTATAAAATATTGAGTATTAATTGAAAACGAACAAGTTAAAATCTGGTCGAACTGCGATAAAAGGTAAAAGTATACGTACATATTATAACAAACAAAAAATAAGAGAGGTGGGTATGGATCTAGACCGTCGACATTGCTGCCATCAAAGGGCCGTGCAAAACAAAGAAAATGGCTCAGATGTCTTCATTTTATGCTATTTATTGTATATTTACCTTAACATTTTTACCTTCATCCTTTGCTGTTACTTCCTCGCCCAATGTTAATGATTGTGCTTTTGTTTTCATTGCAGTAACAACTTTGATAGTGATGGTATTTCCATCAACAGAAATCTCGTGAACAGGGGTTGCCTGAAGTGCAATTTTCCTGACAGGAAGAGATAAACCTGAAGAGTAAGGTAAATACATACATTACTACTAGCGATATTCTATGCAACATGTTGATCAATGAAATTTCAATAGTAATATCACAATGATCGCATAAATGTCGAAAAATTAGGCATCATATTTGTTTTGATAAAGATGAATCAGTTATCAAAAACGTTATATGACGTGACATACGAATTTTAAAATATCTTCACTAAAAATTGCTTACTCATGAAAGAAAACCAATTATTCCGAAACAAAATTTATCTGGTTTGTAAGGGTAATTCACTTCCTCATTCAGATACATTTTACTAAAATATAATCTAAGTCCTATTGCCTTACCCCTTTCTTTTAAAAAAGCTTCCACATTTTTGTCCCTGCTTTTATCTACTTTCCATTTTCCAACAAACTGGCTTAAAACCGAAGCTGAAGACATTTTAATATAACAGTGTTCAAGTTACTAATTAGTATAACTGAATAACATTATCGTTTTTATACAATGTATATCCCACGTAAATGTACTTTCTCAAGCATGTCCTAGTTGAAAATGTGGAATGCAGTTTAGTCAATATTTTGTTAGACTTCATCCGACCGATATAATCTAGCTTTTGAACCCTTAACGTTTACTCAACTTCTGCATTCTTTTTTTTTCTGCAAAGTCGATAAATGTCATGACAACTTCTGTTGTGTTTACAAATTCACTAGCAACATGCCCTAATTACAGAAAATAGAGTATTACTTAAAAGCATAAAGTGGAAGAGATGAAAATTCAAAAATCACAACCCCAAATAAAGACAGTTTCATATTTTTCAATGTTTACATTCGATATTGTTTATATAAATATCGACAAACATGTACCTGTATGATCAATAAAGTGACTGAGGAATACCCTATAGTATAGAAGCAAAATGGATATAATCAGACTCGGTAGTCGGCAAACCTCATTGAGACAATATTTCAAAGACCAAATACAAAACAACAACAAAAAACAAAAACAAACAAACGTAAATGAACACGAAGTAAGTGATCAAAAGCATATGTAAACACGAGCATTGTAATAGCCCCAGCTCTTTTTTTGGAAAATTACAGAAAGGTGGACATTTAAAAGTATGTTCGACACTTTAAGGACCAAGATACCCTTGGATCTGTCATAATAAACCTTAGAGCTAAAAGAAGAATACAAAATGCAACTATTAAAAGTGGACAAAATAAAGACAAAGTATTTTGAAGTCATCACTACAGAAGTTTTACTTCACCATCTTGTGGTTCCTCTAACGGATTGGGCCTGACTACTGGATATGACATGTTAAACACGGCGAGTGTCTTATAATAAGCAGGAGATGCTTACTCTTCCGGTACACCTGATCTTACCTCATGTTTTTTTTTATTTGGGTCCCTGTTGTTCATTTTGTAGATGTGTGTGTCTTCATTTTTCTTTTCTGTGCCGCCCTTATTTAATGTCTTCTTTCTTTCTTTTTTCTTCAGTGTTGTCATTGTCCTTGGCATATTAGGTGTAGATTGAAGGCTCGGTTCTCACTTACTTTATTAACTATTAGAAAATGAAGAGCTCTAAAGTTTTTTCAATTTTTAATACATGTATAATGAAAGGTATAAAATGTTTGGACGTTTATCTAGCACCAAGGGACAATACAGATAACACAAATTGATGAATATAACAAATGAGGAATTCTTGGTTGAGTTTTTGCTGTTTCTTGTGACCATCATCACTTTTACTAGAGTATTTGACTACCCTTTTAAGTACTTTAACACAATTTTGGCACTTTTTTGTTTCAAAATAAAAAGAAATAGAAAATAACTGAATGTCAAATTCAATTTATTAATTGATTGACGTTTTAGCAATTGTTAAAACCGATTGATCTAATTTTGGCAAATTATACAAGGAATCAGAACATGGTTATAATACACTTTCAATAAAAACCTTTTTAATCACCTTTTACTAATGTTAAAAAAAAACAAACAAACAAAACAAACAAAAAACAGGATATATATGTTAAGCAGCTTTTGTTAAATTGTCCTCTGCATTAATTTGAAGTTTTCGATTATGGTAGGAAAACTGGGAACACCCGCAATGACTATAACTTATAATTTCCAGACCACAAATTACCAATTACTCGACAATTTCTCAAACGAAAAGTGCACTCAGGACAACATGACACTGTAAAGCCAATGGTGGGTATTAACCAGTTTTGTGACACCAAAGCCCCCTTTTTATATCTAGTTTTCCTGTAGTGTAATGAAAAAGCCTAATAAGTTAAAATATTAGCTACCATTAAAACTATCTTGAACAAGAAATAAGTTTCTGAAAATCGGTTGTTT
This sequence comes from Modiolus philippinarum, assembly GCA_002080025.1. Taxonomy (NCBI): domain Eukaryota; kingdom Metazoa; phylum Mollusca; class Bivalvia; order Mytilida; family Modiolidae; genus Modiolus; species Modiolus philippinarum. The sequence continues at coordinate 43,616 of MJUU01005405.1, forward strand.
AAAATATTTTCCCACAGAAATATAAGCTCTCAAGCGTTTATTTACTAAGTTGAAAATGTAGGACGCATTATTTTTAACCTATTTACCTCCGGTTGTCATATTAGTAATTTTATAATAAGTTTAAATCAAATTACTGCATTGAAATCTAGCAAGAATTTAAATAAGGCAATCTTTTAAGTTTTATAGATATTCTCTCAAAGCTGAGCTAATATGAACAATTGACATACATTTCAACCAAAAAATATAATAAAACATTTTCACACTTCTGAATATATCTTATTCATTGATTTTATTTTTACATACACAAAGGTACAGAAATTCATAAACACGGATAACTATAACTATAACCCACACATGTGTGTAACTTCTTTGAAAAATAATATAAAGAATGAATAATATAAAGCAATCATTAATGTTGAACTGAGTAGTTCTTTCCTCAATCAAACAATGTTTACGCCGATCAGATAAACGGTGTCGTTCAAACAACTATAGGTACGGTTCCACTGCATTATTGTCGCTTCTCCCGAGAAACGGTCTTAACTTTGCTGGATCGTTAAATTTCGGGTTAACTCGTAAATGGTGCTGTGCTTGTATTAGTGCAGTGACCAGCAAGAGAAATTTTCAACTTTAATCAACCACCTTACCACACGACTAATTTTTGCTTTTATATCAAGGAAATGATAATCCGCATTGATTAAGGCCTGTCTTAGAATACTGAAGTGGTGCAGTGTTGAGATAAACGGGATAAAGGGACACAACTTGAATATTTCCCAAAAATTATATTTGTCATTGAAATTACTCGCTTGAAGTAAAAACTTAATCAATTCATTGTTTTCTTAAAAAAAATCATCTTCAACTATAAGAGAATTACCACGCATATGTTGGTTGTAATCATTAAAAGAAAAGTTATCATAATCATTTCATGTAAATCACAACCCCCTTTTAGCTAGTATCGCCTTCATGTCCTGAAATGTTTTGAAAAGGACAAAATATACGATTGTTTATTTAAGTTATCTGTTCAAGCATATCGTTTGATGTTTTTTGGAAAATCTGAGTGGAAAATGTCTTCCAGAACAACAGAAAAAAGCAAGATTATGAGTAGTTATAATAGAGATTGTTTCAAAATCTTAACTATTTACAAACAGGTTCATTGTTAAAAAAAAACAAGCAAAAACAATATAACACTACACTGTATTTGCAAACACAGCCTAGTTTGACAAAAATGTTCGATTCAATTTTGAAATGAACTTAAAGTCCATCCCTTTCTAACCAAATGACTAAGTCATTGTCTGCATCTTGGTTTTTGCAAAATGGGACTAAGAACAGGACAATCTTTATCATTCTTTTCAACATCATTATCATACTGTTCAATATGTTATTCAGTTCACTGATTTCAAACAATTCCTATTTTGTTAACAGAAATAGTTTTTTGCATTAGTATTTCATAGTCTTGATACAACATGGTAAAGGTATAATCTGTTTGAATATGGTATTTGCCATTATTATAAGCCCTTTACGTCAGTTCACTTTTTCATTTATGGTCTCTTTAAATTCTATTCTTTAAACTACCTTGAAGAGACATGGAGTGGTGATAAAACCATTTAGGCAACGTTTAACATTCAAAAATTTATTTTCAGATTGATTGTGCGTCTATTAGAGCATCATAAGATCACTAAGTCCAATAGGCTGCTGGCATTGGTTTAAATCCAATATTGAGAAATTGTACATGTTGCGAGTTTAATACTGTAAACGCTGAAATTTTCGCGTGGGGATAATTTTCGGTATATTTACGGGTCAAGAGAAATCCGCAAAATCCCTCCACGCCAATAGTTTAGTTTTTGAAGTGTTATATGTAAAACAAATAAAAGTGTCAAAAAGCTTTGGGGGCAGCAAAATCGAGAAAATAACACCCCGCAAAAATTTCCAAGTTTAGCTTACAGTATTTTTGATAAACTGAAGCATATCCGAATTTAGCATGTTGAGCAAAGCCGAATACATGAAATAAAAGGGACAACAGGAAACACCTACAATGGCTGAAATTTATAATTACATGCCACAATCTGCTAGGGAGAAAAGACACAGAAAAACACAAATAAGACAAAAGACAAACGTAAACAACTATAGGAACTGGGGACAGCCAGACTTGGTACCGGCACTAGCAAAAGCCAGCGGTAGGGTTAAACCGGTAACATGTCTTTATTTGACCTATTAGTTTTGCCTTTTGTATCAGTACTTGTTGATATAAAAGCATTTATGTTTTGCCCTAAGGAATCTTTTTTTCTTTATAGTTGTTTCAAAATTTTCTTCAATGGCTTCACTGTTTTAAAACAAAATTGTTGTTTGCTAAATGATATTCACCTCAATCACGATATATGATTCCTTGTTCACCATTTAAAAGGATGAACAATGCTACGAGAGTATTCTCTCTTGTTTTTGTTTCTTCTAGTACATGCTTGCATTCAAAATACCGAAGTTACTATAAATGTAGTCTCTGTATATGGCCATTCAAAAACTTGTGCCTCTTCGGTACAGATAAAATTTAAACATTTGGAAGACTGGAAGACATGTTTAAAAACTGACAGAGAATATTTAACCAAATATTTCTTAAGCCTAAATCGGCTAAGGGCAGACCTTTGGAAGAGAGAAAGTCTTTAGTTTTCAACAAGATTTACAAAAATTAAGAAAGTGCAAGTTTCTAAATAAATCTGGTTTAGGGTCAGCGCCGAAGCGCCTACTACTGGGCTGGTGGATACCCTGGGATGGGGGGACTGGTTGCCACTACTGGTGGACTGTTAAGTGGCATCCATGAAGTGTTTACAAATAACAAAATACCAAGGTTATTGTAAATTTAGTTTCTAAATTTGGCAAATTCGACAAATTATGTATCTTCAATGCAGATACATGTAAATCTAAACGTTTGGTAGACCATAAACTCAAAGATGTTTAAAAACTGATAGAGAAAAAATCACCAAATAAATATGATCTAAATGGAAAGTCAAAGTCAACTCAGAGCAGATTTGCCTGAGGGGATATTCCTTATCTTTCAACAAAATTTGCAATCTTTTAGATACTTAGATTGCACGTTTCATTGATGACTTCATTATTAGTGAGCTGAATATTAACAATAAATAGAATAAAAAAATATCCAAAATTCTTTTGTGTGTATGTATTTGATCATCTTTCTCCTCCTTATGGATTATACATATCGCAGTTGATAGATTGTTCTAGATCCTGTGCTGAGGCCTATGGGTTTAATCATTCTGTTGTAATGAAAAACCAGTTACAAAGTTAACTCTCGGAAATATTGAAAGCCGTTACCATCATTTTGCTTAATCTTATGTATTTGTAATTTCACAACTGATTGTTGATCATTTCCATAGGGCCTTTTTCTCATATGTTACGTATACCTTGTTTGTTCATTGTACGGCCTTTTGGGATTTGGACTTCCTAGGGGCGACAAATTATATGCAAATGATGTTCAATTTTAGGGAACAATTTTATTGCCTTTGGTTCCTGTTTTGTTCATTGATTTCTTTTATTGCACCAGTTATGCTGTGTTGATTTGCAGTGATTATAATCCCACTTCTGAGTATGCTGCTCTTGTATTGTTGCCAAAAACTTACTTAATTGGCGATTACTATCATGACGATGATGAAATTATGATGATTACAATGACAAATGTCAAATGTTTTAAGCAAAGTCCAGTTTTACAAAAGACTAGATTTGAAATGCAGTATTCATTTGTCCGGTTGGGGTATATCTTGTGACAAATAGCAGTTATAACCCAGTTGGCGTAAACCCTATGGGGTACTTAGACCTTATGGTCCATGTAAAAAGGAACATTCAGGTGGAGGTCTTTCAAAAATTTGACTCTAAATTATGAGAAAGCAGGATAAGATTAATCGGGGTATCTGATAACATTTAATAACATCGTGATAAAAATAAGTATGAATCGTTGGCTTGTCAGATTATCAGAAACATGAATCAGTTCATGAGGCAATGAACACAGGAATTTTGTTATTGTAAATCAAAAATATAGATGTTAAAATTTACACCAGTCCTTATAAGTTGAAACATTGTCTTAAATAATCACGTTCTGTATTTTATTCTTGTTGTTCTTGAAGACACTATTCTACTCAAATTTTTCAAAAATGTACAAAAACTATAATAATTCGGAAAATTTTAACAAAAATATATATGTTTGCCTTTTCTATGGAGAAAAGGGGGGTCGTAATGTAGAAGAAATTATTAGTTTGGATTGTCCATATCATATCATAACCAATGTTTTAGAGACTATTACACCGTCATTTACGGTAACTTTTTTGTGAGAAAATAATTCATCCATTGATTATTTATTTCAAAAGAGCCATTCGAATGACAGAAAATGATTTCTAAAGAAATTCAGGCTGTGTCCCTTTAGGCCCTGTATTTCAATACTGCACCAGTTCTGTATTCTAAGACAGGCCAGAATCAATGCAAGTAATGTTGCTCTTCAATAAAAAACAAAAATTAGCCGTGTGGTAGGGTGGTTGATTAAAGTCAGTAATTAAGCGACTTTTTAAGAGTTGGTCACTGCACTATATGACGCTCGTGTCTGCGATTGCATTTGTCAATTCTGACAAACGTTTCAACGATACACGATTTTTAATAACAAATACCGATGTCTGTACAACTGTCTAGAATTTATAAATAATGTAAGTATAAGGTTTACAATTTCTTTCAACAATTCTTTGCACAAAGGAGATAATATATTAATCACTTTCTGTAATATTCACCCTATGAAAATATACTGATATTGGGCGCTCCTCTTCAAAATTATAGAATATGTTTTTATTATAAGAAAATAATTAAATGCAGAAAAGCGGCAAGCTTTTTTGTAAAGCTTACACTTTTATCGGAGTTAAGAATTCCAAAAGATTGGTGAGCGTGATGTATCGAAATCCATTTTCGATGTGGTGTTTCACACAAACTATAAGCCCAGACATGTTTCCTTACTCATATCTATTTCACAGATGCAGAGATCAAACTCCTTGCTTACAAAATATTGAAAAATATGAAATTGAGAAAAAAAAATATGCTTTTCCCTCTTGCAAAACTCTTTCGATATTTAATTTTTTTGGCGTTATTTTAAGGCCCAGGACTACAATTTACTGCAAATTCGGTGTCTTCAACCATGGTTGCGGACTGGCAAAGTGTTCTTACATCACTGTAATCCGTTGCCCGACAAAAGCGCCAGCGTCCCTAGCTGATAGACAATTACGAAACATAAACAAAAACAGGGCACTCATCAAATCGATTGTAAGAAAATTTGGCGTTATAAGATAGTGAAATGTGGGCAATATAAACAGGTGGTCAGAATAATATTTCGAAATAACAAAAATAAAACGCCCAAATTTGAAAGTGTGATAGCGCGCATTCATAGGAAAATTATCCCATCATATCGGATTTCTGGGTTTTAATGATACCCCCTTTTAGAAAGAATTTTCGCAGGGTTCCCGTAAGTTAATTCATACATATTGGAGAAAGCAAGGTTAACACGCAGCATAAATTAAAAAAAAGAAGGAAAACGGGGAATGTGTCAAAGTGACAACGACCCACAGGGGAGTGATAATAACTCAAAGCCACCATAAGATCTTCAATGAACGGTGAGAAAACCCCACACCCAACGGCAGGTCGGAGTCGGCCCCTGAATATAGAGTAATCAAGTTCAGCGAAATAAACATCATCCTACATGTTTTTTTTCAAAATGTGAATTTTTGGTATGAATTCCATGATACGGTAGCTATTCTGAAGTTTCCAATGCTTCCTTAACTCTTGCTATTTTATGCCTTACACATGTCTATGATATTTCATTAAGATAGTGACAAATCAATAGTCTTTGAGATAAACTAAATAACGTTCAAAATGTCATTTTTCTAAAGTGTTCAATAGTAAATCCCACACTTTTTTTAACCCAAATGTATCCTGGAATACAATTTAATGAATGCACATCTAGATATATTGGGCTAATCACCATTCAGCTCAGTCTTATAATACAAAGGCAGTAGAATACCGAAGGAACAAGGGAGGCAATGACCACAAAAATCGAAGTACAAAGACATGGCAAAAATGGCAACATAGAAAAACAAAGACAAAACAAGGACGTGTGACAGCTACAATGCACGGAAATAAAAAGATACCATTAATAACTAAGGCACTCATAGTGTGAAATTCTAAGAAAACGGTGAGTAACATCAGGTGCTCCGGAAGGGTAAGCATGTCCTGCCCCGTTAGCGACACCCATAACACTATCAGTGAAGCATTTAGTGTTTTGAAAGGTCTTTTTATTATAAATCTATAATAAGTACTTGTAAGAAAGAATATTTTTTTCACTAATGGTTATTTCATTTTCAAACGTTATGAAGTTACAAACACCGACCAAAAGCCGTACAGTTAATTCTGTTTTATTGAGTAAAGCTGTAGAAGGATGTGGTTCATTAAACAAATTAAAGGATATGATATAAGTGTATATGGGGCTAATCTCCATGAATATATGGTTAGGTTAAGTAAATGGGACGATGCCTTTGCTGTTGTCCTTCATCTTGAAGTCACTATAAGGTCTTCAACCAAGAACACACACTCATAATTTAAGTAAAGGATGACGAAAATATAATCATTTATACGAGAAAGAAGGAAAACTGAACGAGAAGGGCAATTAGATCAACCGAATAACAGCCAGTTATCTTTGCAAAAGATTGATTGTTTCAAGAAATCTTAAAACTGTTGATAGAGTGCCGTAGAGCACATGCTTAGTGATATCAATTGGAACTTTTACATTGTGAAAACTTCCACATGATATTAAGATACACCATTAACAAATTCATTTTGTTTTGTTAATATTTGTTTCATTTTAATGTTAATGTCAAACCTGAAACCGCAACATATACTGTTATGTTAATGAATTATCTGTAATTGGCTGCCAGATTCGTGTCATCTGTTCTAAAATCAAAGGTGATTAAATCAACATTATGTGTCCATAACACGCTAACACCAATGTTATTCCATCGATTCCAACGGCAAACATAGTTCAGAATTATCCTCTTTCAATAAGGTATACCTGTTTGCCTTGAGTGATGAAATAATATAAATATTTTACGAAAGGATATGGAGTAAATGAACATGAGACTATAACACACATGTTTACTCCTGCTGTAATTAATTTAAATGGCCATTTCGGAAATGAATTCCTCATCAGCAGCACTTAGTCTAGAACTTAATAGAAAAAAGAAGGGAAACGGGGAATGTGTCAAAGAGACAACGACCCAAAGGGGAGTAAAAACACCTCAAAGGAAGTCCATGATTTTTAAAAAAATGCTCAAAAATGCATAAAACCAAACGAAATCCGAATAATCAGTAATATCAAATATGGCTTAGGACAAAATTGCGATGAAAGGAGTTAAACATTAGTTTCAAAATTTACATAAATTTAGATAAAAGTTATAACATGAGAGATACTTTCAAGCTAAACCATAAGAGATACTTTCAAGCTTAAAAGATCATTGATTTACAAATGACTAAATACCTAAGTCACTGTAAATTTGAATTCTGCATATGCGCATTTCGACAACTTATGTCTCTTCAGTGCAGATAAAATCTAAAAGTTGGGAAAACCATAAACTCAACGATGTTTAAAAACTGATAGAATACAATAAACCATTATGATCTAAATGTAAAGCCAAAAAAGGCGAAGGACAGAGCTTTGCATGAGGGAGATACTCCTAAGTTTTTAACAAATTTACAAAATTTTAGATATTGTAAGGTTACAAATACAATCGGCTTTCGGGTCAGCACCGAAGTACTGACTATTGGGCTTGTGAATACCCTCGGGGACTAACAGTCCACCAGCAGTGGCATCGACCCAGTGGTAACAAATGACTAAATACCGAAGTCACTGTAAATACCGACAAAATATCCTTCCTATTTACAAAAAAAATGTTTTCAAACATATTTCAAAATGTATATTTCAAACGTTTTATTACACGAAGAACAATTTCGTTCCGTAAACCAACTAAAACAAGAATGACACACAAAACATATGTTCCAGCCTATTGTTCGACGTACATTCCAACAGAAAATATCCATGGAAATTACAACTATATCTGATAAATTTGTTACTGACAGTTTGTAGGATTGACGTGATAAATAATTATTGGGTCTAAAATAAGAACCAAAATGGGGTTAGAATAAGACATATCAATTATGAGTGTTTCTCCCCTTAGTAATTCTTGGTCATACTTCGAATTTAGAGATATTATAGACAGAACCATTAAAGCGCTCTGACTCTTTATATGTATGTGAGAACAAGGGCTACGCGTAAACATGTAATCCCACCGCTCCAGCAATTTGAAACCCCACATATTAGAGGTAACTTTCATAGTTAAGAAGGGGCATAACTCTTACAAAAAATAAGCCCGGGATTAATCTTTCAATTAGTGTGAGGTATCATAGAACTAAACCAACTGTATTAATATCATCCAAACCCAATCAAAAATATATTTTGTAGAGCACTCAAAAGGATATTTCCACAATTTTCAAAGTTAAGAAGGGGCATAACTCCCACAAAAATATTCGACCAGGACTCATCTTCCAAATCCAATATGAAACAAAATGTGTTTGTGAAACACTACATATGCCAGCACCAATTTTATTAGTTGAATAAATCTTAAAATTTAGTTAGAGTTATCTCTTTTTTAATACAAAACAAATGAAAATGGAATCAAATTTTGACCTCTGTGACCTTGACCGTTGACCTGACCTAATATTTATGTTTCTCTTGACTACACATATACACATGCAAAGTATGATATATCTAGCTTCAATATTTCAAAAGTTATAGCACGGACAGACAGTCATGTACAGACAGGCAGGACAAAAACAATAAGCCCCGCGATCCTCGATCGGGGGGCATAATAAATTTAATTTAATCTGCTTACAAGGATATTTTGTCAATTTTTAAATTCAAAAACGGACATAACTCCCATTTAAATGTATACCAAGGGAGGACATACTGGACACTCACAATCAGTAATGTTTTATTTTAGTATCAATTTGATTTAAGAGCACAAAAACCTACTGTGTACCTAAGTTGCATTAATGTCATTACAAACAAAGATACATTCCTGAGTCTGCCAAATGCACAACAAAACCCTTTCTACGCTTCTAGCTTCATTACTTACTGCAGTCAAAGATGGCCTAAAAATATATAAAAAGATAGAGTATACACAGCAAGAGGAGTGAATCAGATGTGGATTATCATAAACTCAAAAGATGTATTAGAATATATATCTTCAACTGAATTCAACCACTGCAACAGTGTCAAAACATTATATTTTTCTACACTCTATACTGCTCTTCGACATGATAAGCTGAACTCAGTATTCCATAATTTAATACATCAGTCTTTCTGTCCTAAAAGGGTGAAACAGATATTCATACAGCTCATTAAAATTAATTGCTATTGGAGTTAACTTGTGTTATGGTGTCATGTTCATTTACTCCATACCCTTTCGTAAAATATTCATATTTTAACGATAGATAAAGATGGGACTATTTTGTTAAACATCACACTGATTTACACAAAAAGTATACAGAAGAGAATGTCATTGCAATGCTGGAATTCTTGATTGATAACATATTTTCAGGAGTTGGTGGACAAGTTTTCAAGAAAACCTATGGGGACTAATTGTGTAATTGTGTGCGACTTTTAGCAGATTTGTTTCTTCATTCGTATGAAGCTAGGTTCATACAAGGGCTAGTACAGAAAAAAGACAATAAGCTAGCAAAGCCCTTCAATATCAACTTCAATTTAAGGATATCCTTCACATTATATACCCTAATTAACTTAAAATTGAGGAGACCACTGATACACTATCATCAGCACCATACCTGGACCTAAACCTCTACATTAGCAACTCTGGATGTCTGAAAACAAAGCTTTACGACAAGCGTGCATATCCCGTTTTTGACCATTAACATTCCAACCTCTTCGGCATATGGTGTCTTCATTTCACAACTCATTCGCTATTGTCGTGCCTGTAGTTTGTAACGCGATTTTGTCACCGGAGTGAAACTACTGTCTCAAAAACTTACACATCAAGGGTTTGTTCAGTCACTGTTGAAATTTTCACTACGGAAGTGTTACGGTCGTCACCATAATTTGACAGACTGTTACAATGTTTCCTTTTCACAGATGGGTATAAATATCTTCGGGTAGATCCAGAATTTATTACCTGATTGACGCACACAGACTGTGACATAGCCGGACTTTTCACTGACAGTGTTATTGCTGCCACGCGTGGAGCATATCATGCTTACTTTTCCAGAGCACGCGATGATACCTCAGCTTTTGTAGGGGTTCACACCACTAGTCCTTTTGATGTACTGTCTTTGTAATGCTGTCAATTCGTGTTTGATATGAATTGCTGTGATTTTTTTAATTTTTGAATTCCTACTTTCATCGTTCTTGCTTTGGTTTTCATTTGCCAATGAATTCATAAACTAAGCAATAATGGGTAGACCTTACACCAAACTATTATGATTGGTCAGGAACGTGAATAACGTGACGTCATTGGATGAAAACCGGTTGTTTCTACACTGGAATTTGAAAAACAATCACTGTATCCACAATTCCTCAGTTTCTGAAACGATGAATTTCACAGCTGAAGTATTTTGGATTGTGGCATATATCAGAGGAGTATTTCTACCAATGTGTGGCGGCATTACTTGTCGGAAAACATTGAATCCTCACTTCATCGCAGCTGGTCAGCAATGAGCTCCTATATATTTTACGAAAGGATATATATATCATGTACTTCATTTGACTACCGATTTTGACATTTTCCTAGATTGGCTCTCTTACAGTGTAACGGGTGCTGTTAACAGAGCAGGACATGAATACCCTTCCGGGCCACCTGATGTCGCTCTCGATTGTCAATGGAGTTCACACTGTAGGTGCTTTAGTTTTTTGTGATGTCTTGTATATCATACTGTAATAGTTTATTTTTGTGTTCGTTAGTGATGTTTGTGATACTGATTTGTCTTTCTTGATACTAGGTATTTGAATACTAAAGAGTTAAGAAAAACGTATCAAAACTTTATAATGGTACTGTTTTTGGGTTAGAAAAGTATCATGTACCATGGATTTTTAATTGTTGATGTCTTAAGGTTAGAAAATGGCATTAACTAATCAGCTACTAAAAAGAACTTTCAAGAACATATTCTCCTCACTAACAGTGTGACAGGTGGTGTTAACAGAGCAGGATATGCTTACCCTTCCGGATCACCTGATGTCACTCTCAGTTTCACTGGAGTTCACACTGTGAGTAACAATGCCAGTATAATTTACAATCTCAAAACCATTTTCCAGAAAGAATCTTTGGCTAATACATAACTGTGTTCGCTCTATCAAAGGATGTTTAAATTTAAATGTTATTTTTTTATATAGATTAAATGAGATCACCAGATATGATTCCATGAGGAAATTGAATACATAAATCTATATTTTTACGTTTATACAAACACTTGCCATTTATATTAAACATTTAATTATCCTTTGTTACTATTTCTTTAAGTTTAACTATTTTATAAGGGGTTAAGTTTCACTGAAATTGTAATGAATGCGGTTATTAGTCAGCAGTCTTTTTAATTTATGTAATTGGATCAAAGCTTTATCTGGAAATACTGTCATAATGGTGGCCTTGCTCTACTCATGTTTTACTGTATTCCATGAATACAATGCACAAGTGCACGAAAGTTTATGTCAACAGGTACAACCGAAATATAACGATATATATACCCTAAATGCAACATACGGGTCTTTATTTACCAAATTTATGGGGAGAACACTTACCAAATCAGTTTTCTATGTGTTTTATACATATAGTTTCCACAACGAGAACTAGTTGATTATGTAATTTCTCACATCGAGTTAAATAAATTTTGCAAATGTTTGAAAGCTTGCCGAGCTTTTAAACATTTGAAAATTTATTTAACGAGATGCGAGAAATTTCATAATTAACGTGTTTAAGTTGTGGAAATTGTTTCTATAATGACTAAAGAAAAACACTGAGGATTGTATTCCGAATATATTTGGCGGGAAATTTTACGAGAGTTGTTTTCTCAGTAGAGACGAGAAATATTTTTATCACACCGGTCAGGCGTTGGTTAAATTTGCTAGAAATTAGAGAAATTTGCTTCCACAACTGAATCCCTTTGCAACACCAAAATGGCATCAATCTACATAACATGTTTTTGCATACTTGTCACATTTTGCCACAACAAATCATTGGTAACAAGTGTGGATCGTATTGCAAGGCAATACAGAAGTCCCCTACCGGTGGAATAAGTCTTTGTTATACCAGCAAAAATAGTTAAAGAAAAAAATTTTTCCGAGCCCAAGGCCCCTAACTCCGTCAAAAATCAATGGACACAACCCATACCCAACTTGATCTGTAACCTATAGTGGTTGATTATAAACAATGCAAATATCAGCCTTATATCTGATATTTTATGAAAGGATATGGAGTAAATGAACATGAGACCATAACACATATGTTAACTCCAACTGCAATAATTTTAATGAACTGTATGGCCATTT